>MU392810.1:0-41562 GCA_022578505.1 Nemania abortiva | reverse complement strand
ATAATAAATTTAATAGTTTTAATAAAAAAATTATAAACTAAAAATTTAATATATTATATTTTATTAAACTTTAAATTATTACTAGTATTAATAAATATTTATTAAACTATAATATTAAATTTAATTAAATTAAATATAAAGTTTAGTTTTAATTAATTAATTATTTATTTAGCTAATTAATTTTTAATATAAAATAATATTTTTTAAAAACTTTAATTAATATTTTTTTAAATAAATTTATTATATATATAATATTATATATATAACTAATAAATATTTTATTTATAAAAAATATAACAAACTAAGTTTTTAAGCTTTATTTTATAAATAATAGCTTAAATATAAAACTTTTAATTTATAGCAAATATTATTAAAAAAAAAAAAAAAAATTAAATAAATATAAAAAAGTATTAATTAATAAAAAATTAAAAAAAGAATTAAAAAATATTAAAAAAAGTTTATATAAACAATTTGCGGTGGTTGGGGTAGTCCGTGAGGGGGTGGTCCGTGAGGGGGTGGTCCGTGAGGGGGTGGTCCGTGAGGGGGTGGTCCGTGAGGGGGGGGATTATCTTAAAACGTGTTTTGGGGAGTTCCGTATATCGGACTTATGATGGCCACCTACGCAGCACTGCCTGAAGAGAGTGACGTGTGATCTCATAGCGCACAGCCAACAGCCCCTGAAAGGTCGACAGCTGAGGAACACCACATCTTTTCCCCAGGGACCACTAATGCACAAGGCAGGGCGATCCTGGGACAATTAGACAAGGGGCTATGAAAGAGGACGTCATTGAAGCTAGGAAGTGGTTTTCGTACACTAGTGCATGATGAACTACTAGGCTTCCATGTATGCACGTGGAGTATGTGTCATACTGCTACAGGCATAAGCATTGAACAAAGAGAGTGTCTGTGTATATAGTAGATAGTGCGCAAGAAGGTGATATTGAAGATCTTCGCGCAACAACAAGAATCTATTACCTACCCATAAGTATAGTGCTGGTGACGACATTGTGCTTCTTTAAATGTTTAGGGTTCCCTGTTATAGCCATGAGGTCGGTATGCGATCTTTAATGCTGCTACGGAGCTTAGATAACTAGCTAGTGCTCTCACAGTTTTATCCATACGCCGCCAGACGTCCCAGAAGAAGAGGGAGCGTGCAGTATGCATGAGGGTTCAGGGTAATATAGTCAGATCGGCGATGCTGACAGAGCTGGGATCTTGGATGCCTGGATAGGACGTATTCTTGTAGAAGCTAATAAGTAGCTATCTACTGTAAGCATTAAGACTACAATACTGGACGCCGTGGATACACCACTCACGCAATTCGCTCCTGATTCTTGTGATGTCTACGAGAACTCGATTGGTTGGGAGGGTGGTATATCAAATGCGCTTGACTCGTTGAACGCACGCTTAACGCCTACCGCGACGGGAGATGTCGATCAAAGAGATATATACCATATACGCCTAATTCATTTTTATAAATCTAAACCCTACGCAAAGACAGCCGCTCTCGATTTAGGATATAAGCGCAATAATCTTTGAATTTGTTTTCTTTTCCCACAACACACACCAAATTTGCTGCCTTCGCCATCTTTAGATGTAATACTGAAGACAAACGGGTTTCTCAATGCGTGTATCCACACTAGAGACCTGAACACCGTCATCTTAAGCATTGGGAGACGTAACAAATGAAGAAGAAATCATCGTGTATTGTAGGAATATAGGAGGCCGGATGGGCGTTGGTTTCCCCAAGCCTACACAGAAACGTCAGCCATGGTAACATAGAATGCACACACAAAACGTATCATTAACAATGCTACAGATTGACCTGACGAAGGAGCGGCTATTTCTAGATACTTTCGGGAAGTGCGGGATCGGTATAATGTTGCGAACCGACAGCTCCACACTACGAATCCATGTATGATATTACATCCTCGGAGCTTTTTCGTTCAAAGGAAAATATCGCATCTGCATTGAAGGGAGTAACGGAACTTGTGCGTAAAAATCTGATATAGTCACGTTACAAAATGCAATAGCGCATTGAAGAAACCCTATACTTATCAAGTAAGCCATAGGTGGTGTTGACGAGAGGACTTCTAAGCTACGTTACCTATCCGTAGAACCAAGGCATCCGGGTTGATAAATTCTAGGAGAACGACTGCCTACAACATAGTTGATCTCTCACGGAGGTGTGGAGCCATTTCTATAGGATGACCCATGCCTCATAGGGAACGAGATCAAAGCAAACAGGGTTATGAGGTCTAATTGTAGCGGGGAATACCGATATTCGGTAAGTTCTTACCGATGTTAACGAAACATATGATGCACGACACTGACTTCTAGACTCGGAATAGCTTATCAGATGTGTGAGAGCCTTTTATATGATCCGGGCATGTGCAGGCCTAATTCGTAAGTTTTGTCCCGTCAATTTGAACGCTTCATATTGTTTTAATTTGTTCCGGAGCCGTCTAGTCTAGTTGATGAGGATGAGCTCCTCATTTCTTCTAGGTAGTTCCACCAAGGCTAATCACTTTCCCGTAATAACACCCGTTTTGAGAGCGTACGGTGAGTTCATGTAGGTGTCGCCGAAGGATGCTTCCGAACTTGCGCAAAATTCATCTATATAACTTATCGGCGCATATGTGGCTAGGGGGAATCGTTTAATCAAGCACACCACGGCGCCACGGTTTCAGGCTTGCTAATTAATACACTTCGTGACTCGTGACAAGTGGCTATTAATATTGTCAATTGGAAACTCTTCGAAACTTTAGGCTATCTTTATATGTAGTGCCCCTTACATAAATAGACGGTGGCTTTGAGGCGGCCTCGTGAGCCTCCAGTATCTTACACACTTGGAATATGCGATTATAGAGGATAATTAGCCCTACGCGCGAATACGGCGATTCCATTACATCGCTACGGCGAGGATCGAATTGTGGGGTTTCCATGTATAGAGCTTACAGTAGTGTGCATGGGTCTCGATCTCCTACTACCTACTAGGTTAGGACGTCGATCCGGCTGATTCCACATCTAAGACCACCTGCAGGAACCTCTATTCTTAGCTAGCTCCCCCATGTAATGGCGATTAGATAACGAATGTGCCCAAAATCTAGCCAGCAACATCCACGGTAAGTGTCCTACAAGCAAGTGTAATTCGAAAAATACTAACTCGCGAAATGCGTATGCTTAATATTTTCCCCTACTACTTAATGAAGATCTAGTATTGTGGGCGAAGCCGCTGTGTGGACGTAAGCCGGCTTCGCGCGAACCCCTGAAACAGGCGTAACGTTAGTCCTGAATCCTGATGATCCTCCCCTCCACCAAGAAGATATCCACCATCAACTTTCCCTACAGGAGTTTCTTTTCTTTCCTATATAGGCATCTACTCTCCAAATTTAACTTATATTCAAGTGTCAAACTTGATCGCTTCCCTAGTGAAGCAGCAATTAGGATTAGTTAGAACGCCACCGGCAGATGACCTTGCAATGTTCAACATGTCCAATCGATCTAAAGCACAATGTGGGCATAGCCCCTGTCTCCATTTGGCCGTCAGCCCCTCTTCCTTCTGCGTAACGATCAGTGTAGCTGCCATCGCACGTTTCTGAGCAAGGGTAAGTCTGTTAATTTATGTCACGTTACCTTAATCGATTACCTTACTCCTGGCGCAGATACTGATTCAGGTCTTCCATGTAACCGTTTATTCACGACTCAAGGGGCCCTACTCAAACCCATGAGGCGTCCTCACCTGTGTAGGAAGGTCAATATCGAATCCAACCGTCTCCGTAGTAGGCATGTAGCAGTCTTGAAGATAGTCGGAAAGGAAGGCGAAGGATGGGCGGCCGCGGGCCGCAGCAGTCACGGGAGATTCGGTCAAGCCACGGATCTTTCATGTGCTCATCGCCGCCTCAGTTCGTACGATATTAGCACATGTATAAAACTGAAGCTGGTCGCCCTTCATCGATCATGATTCTATTCTGGGCAGCCAGCTTCAATCAGCAGAGCTTCAGTCATTCCTTAAAAGAGCCCATTCGCTTCTTAACCATCTTTGACGAGATCGTCTCTTCGGCTTCATTTATTTTCCAACTACGTTGACATCCCGCCGTTCGCTCTTTAAGAGATAACAGTTATATTAGACTTCAAAATGTACAAAACAATCGCTCTCGCTTTTACTGCCCTCGCTGGCTTCGTTGCCGCCGCACCTACAACCATTATCCAGCAGCGCGGCCTTACCGACGCGTACCATAACTACAAGGGCGATGGCAGTGCTGCGGCCGGATGGCCAGACGCTGCGGCTTGGGGCAAGTTCGACGGGCTCTGGGCCGTTAATCTGCCCTTGATCCAGCAGTCCTGTGGCTGGAACGGCTGGGGCGCCGATAACTCGGCCGAAGAGATCAGCAATATCAAGGACGCTATCGGCCAGGTGGCAAAGGAAACAGGCGTTAGGGCGCGCTTCATTCTGCTCATCATGATGCAGGAGAGCAAGGGTTGCGTGCGTGTGCCGACCACCAATAACGGCGTCGTGAACCCGGGCCTGCTTCAAAGTCACAATGGCTCCGGCTCGTGCGCCGGCGTCAACCCCTGCCCCAAGGTCAGTTCCCCGAAGTCTTTTATTCCCCTTTCTGGCATGTCTGAGAGCCATAAATCGCCTCAACGGGCATTTTTTGCTCCTGATACTCCTGCAAGCTCCCCAAACCCCAAGTAACTTTTGCCATAAGTGGACATTATTGACTCCATTTTAGTCTCAAATTTTACAGATGATTAGAGATGGGGTAGCTGGAACTTCCTCGGGTCCTGGTCTCAAGCAGCTCCTGGCCCAGACTGTTGCTCACTATGGAAAATATGAGCCTGCCGCCTACTACGCCGCTGCCCGTCTCTACAACAGTGGTTCGGTGGACTACGCCCACTTGGAAAACGGCTTCACCAGTGTTGGCTGCTACGCTAGCGACGTTGCTAACCGTGCTACCGGATGGACTCTGGCCCCCTCTACATGCAGCTAAACGGTCAATATTTTTCGAATTCCTTGTATATAAGATTACTTGTGGATGTATATAAGGGTATTTCATGCGTGTTAAGGCAATGGGTGTGGCCTATGGGGATTGCTGCTCTTGGTTTCGATTGGTTTTTGATCGATATTTGTACATATAGTTTCACTCGTTACTAGATTTCTTACTTGGTCCGTCAGGCTGATCTCCAGTCTTGCCTTTCTTTTTGCGAATTGATTTATTTAGCCAATATGAAGCTTCTTCAAAGATTTTAATGTCCCATGTGAAGCTCTTGAAACAACCTGAGTTGCCCGGACAAAAGACGTATTATTCAACAGATATCTTTCGAAAGCCGAAACTCGCTTGGCATTGGAATAGGGGTGCTCTATGAATGTAAATATTAATACCAATGGGAGGAATTAAAGCATATCGCTTGGAAGAGAGATTTGTTTCTTTACGGGAAGTGTATACTCTAGCCGGGTGAGTCCCTTGTATATATGTAATATCTAAGACTCGCTATGTATATTTCAACTCTGGTATCGCTACTTCCGGAGCTAGGCGATAATGCTGCAGAATTATCAGGCCCAAAAGAGAAGGCGGCCCATCCTTGGATTCGAACCAAGAGACTCCCTGAAGGTTCCGTCGGTCTTATAACGTTTCCACAAGGTGGCGAAGGCGCCGGTCCAACACTGTCAGGTCGCGTTACCATTACGCTAGATGGACTGGTTGTTTGTTGGCGAAGAAAGTACTCATATTGCTGTATAGAAAAATTTGGGCTTGTGCTGTTTGTAGCGCCGACCGGATTAGGGAGTGTTTATTCGCTTCGTTAGTTCCAGGCTGTTTGAGCAAGATTTATATCCAGTGCTCCGTAGTTTAAGGATGCGTTAAGTCTCGCGTGCCAATACTCCTTGACGTTTGACCCTGACTTCGATAATTGCTTCCCGGCCTCTAGCCCGTACCCTCTAGTCTCACGCCTCATAATTGGCAACTTAGGAGTTAGAGATAGATTGGCAAAGGGGCTTCATATCTTACTGATCCTGTAGTTATTAACTCATCCCGCAACGATATATATGTAGCATTAACGCTTGATCACTAACGACATTGGGCCTTTCGTCAGGGGGCAGATTAGAATATTCAATATAGTAGCACAAGAAGATTTATAAGTAGAAAAGTCTCGTATTATTAATATGTCTCGCCATCTTTTGGTCGCTCCACCATCCTTGCGTCTTCAAATCGCAACCTGCGCGGCAACCTTGTCTCCCCGTCATCACCTACGCGGTCAAAAACATCGCCATATCGTATCCGACTCTTGCCTGCCTGTCGCACAATGTCCTTTGCCTCAGCGTTGCTGTCTACTCCTTGTAGCAGTGGGGCGTCAAAGGCGAGTGCGATCTCAATAGGGCTCATTGACGCCTTTCGCCCGAGCTCCCACCAGCCGTTGAAGAGAAGTGCGACTCCCACCACGCCCAGTATCGATACCACAAAGCCAGCTATCACGTATCTGCGGTCGGTTTTGTAGATGGGCTTGGTGCTGATACCGACGAATGGAACCGTCTGCTTTGCTATAATCCCCTCCGTTTTGGCGAGATCAGGCTCAGAGGCTACGTCACGGGCGGCGGATACGCTCGCGCGGAACGACAGCTCGCGAAGAGTGTTCAGGATGTCATCGGTGGGGTCAGCCCATGTTATCGGTCCACCACTGGCGATATTACCAGTGCCGTTCGTGATGTACTGGTTAGCAATAACACCATCAACCTCTATGCTACTTGTGGAGCTCCCACTAGTGAACGTCGCCTCGGATGTGTACATATCGTTGATGACATAGCGGAAAGCATCTACAGTCGTATAGCTCCCATTCCGCACTCCCCCCGGAATCGTGTAATTCAGCGGACTGGCGCACGTATCGGCTTTCCAGTCGCCTAGTAGCTTGATTTCGCTGCCTCCCGTAAGATTCACCTTCGTAGTCATTATCGAAGGTTGCAAATGACAGGTTTTGTTGACTCGAGTAGATCGGCCATCATTCTGCGCATCTGATACGTAGAGAACTTGGAGGATAAGTCCTGCATAGATGGGCGTGACAGGCTCGACAGTGGTGTAGATATCTCCTTGTATCCACAGGTCTGGAGCTATAGAGAATAATTGGAGCGATCCTCCGCCTCGCGTATCTCGCTCTGGCCAAATTGATGCTGTGCTGGAAATGCACGTCGCACAGAAACCAAACGTGTTTACGGCCGTGTTACATATGTCGCCGCAATCATCATGCTGGAGTGATATGCTTGTGCCGGAACTATATTCGCGGACAATGTCACTGAAGGCCTGTGTCAGAGCCAAAGTGTATGAAGTCCTAAGATCGTCGCTTGGTGCAACGATTCCTGTATAGCCTTCTGGAATCTTTGAAGCGATTTGAAGGTCCAGCATTCCGCTGTGCGAGATCGTGCTATTGGATACGCCTGCTGCGGCTTGGTTTAAGGGAGATCGGACAGTAGACAATGTCAATGTAATTAACGCTAACGCGTTGATACGACCATATCCCTTAATTATTCCCTTCCAGGCACTTGGCATGGACTGTCCTGCCTCCCAAGATTTGTGCAAGTCTTCAAAGGTAGTTCCATGAAGGCATCGCCTCCAATAGGACACGACTAGGCCGCGTGAAAAGGCGAAAACGAGAAGGATATTCGATAATATAGCCCCAATTGCTATAAAGGTATTAGGTTGGATACCACCTGCCCATGTTCCGATTACCTTTCCGTCGCTAGACTCTAGGATTGCGGCGATCCCGATAGTAGCTAGAAAATAGTGATTAATCCTTTGCTCATTTATCAGTAGAGGGCGCTTGGTGAGAGCAACTTACTTCCCACGGCCCCAAGCAACGCCATAACCCCCCAGAATGGGAATCTGGCCCAAAAGCCAGACTTCCATACTCGACTGTGGGGTGAGCTAAGGGGTGTGTATTCCTGTGACCCGTTTTCTATCGGAGAGTGCGCAGAGACAGAAGAAGATACGTAATCGGGAGGCTTGTCAGGCCTGTGCTGCGAAATGACATTTTCTTGTTGACTTGAGAACTCAGGCCTCGATGTATTGGACGGGGAACGAACATTTCGGAGATCCGATTGCGGTTCGAATGATGGTCGCGTATCATAGTGGTCTTCAGTCGTATAAAAATGCTCCATTTCCACCGAAGACGAGTAAGAGTCGTAAAGACAAGTCGCTAAAGTCGGCCAGTGTGCGTGTAAGGTGGCCACTCTAGAGGGCGTTCCGTAGCCCAGTAGATCATCTCTAGATCAGATCTACTGGGTGGATGACCCAGGGAGCTATGTATTTATAGGTGTAGATAGTCCTAGTGTCGTCCTTCTCGCTTATGAAAAACAAGCTTTCATTTAGCGACTAGCTCTATCTTGATACCCGATAAAAATAGATCCCTGCATAATTTTCATTTCTCAGGTCGCTTGCACTCCTGACTCTGTGAGCTCACTGCGGGCGCCAAACACGTTTTATTCTTTAACTGGACATGATTCAATATCGCCTTGATTGAATTCTGAATGTAAACAATAGTGGCTTACATTTCTCTGACGGCGCGGCGTCTCAATTGTTCTCTATGTCATGATGCTGGCGGCAAGCTCTGCTGCTAAGAGCAGGGATCACTAAGGCCTAGGCTTCTACATAGATAATAGAACTTGACCCAAGATGAATGCAAATATTGGGTAGGGCAGGAGTCTCCACTTGAGACCGGCCATCCGAACAGCTAGGACTCGAATAGCCCCCTAATTTATTCCTTCATGGGTTGGGTTTTGGCAACCCAACCGCGGCGAAGAGACCCCTGCTAGGGATCTGTGCATTGCGCTATTCTACTTGGGGAATAGAACTATTGGCTTCTCTTATTTTTCAGGTTGCTCATAAATCTCAAGATCTATCTTTTTAAACATAAAAGCGTGTTGCGGTTCAGGAAATTAGTTTCGGCGCTTAACTGTTGGCATAACCGATGTAGGAAGCTTGAAGCCCATGTAGCGACAGGCTAGAATTCGACTAGGTACACACCTTTCAGAGCAGCTCGTCCCCACAACATCAATCCCTGAATATCGACAGTTTCGGAAAGATTACATAGGGCTAACTAGATCTAATGAGGTTTACTTTCAACAGAACCGAGCCCCTCCAAAGTAGCCAATACCCCACATGCCTGTTCCCACGACTTGTCTCCCTCATGGAGTTGGCTTTTCAAGTAAGCCAAAGACATTCTCTGAACCATACCTAGCATCTCTGGGCTCTCGTCCTTGCACTCTGCCGCGTCCCATCCGCTAATACCGCCGAACCCATGGTGGCCCCCCTTCACCCGCAGCAAGTCCTTAGGTCCCGGACCATGTGTGTACGAATCCCAATGCCAGCTAGCATCTCGGTTAGTCAGGTGTGGGCTAACATCATCCTCGCCGCCGACGACCAGGGTGGGCGTGATCATTGAGCTGAAGTCGAGGCCGTAGAACGGAACCATTTTCCGTCCATTCTCGGACATATCTGCGCCGCTATTCCCGGTACCGCCGAATATCACTCCGGCCTTGATGCGTGGCTCAAAGGGGCGGAACTCGCTCCCGTCTCGCGGGTCTGTGTTCTTCGCGCCGAGAAGGAGACTGATTGTCGAGGCACCGAAGGAATGACCTGCCCCGGCCACCTTGCTCCTATCAAGACGCCCCTTGAGGCCCGGCACGGCCGCTTCAACGAGATCGAGATGATCGAGAATCTGGAGCATGTCCTCTGGGCGCGATCGCCAGTACATTTCGTTACCGCTTGGGCTCTGCAGGCCGAGCGTTCGAGAGGAGAGGTGAGTGGGCTGGATTACCACGAAGCCATGCTTGGCCCAGAACTCGG
Source organism: Nemania abortiva (assembly GCA_022578505.1). NCBI lineage: Eukaryota > Fungi > Ascomycota > Sordariomycetes > Xylariales > Xylariaceae > Nemania > Nemania abortiva. Next base: position 31,726 of record MU392810.1, on the reverse strand, counting down.
CGAGAGGAGCATAGCCCTGGAGAGAGGAGAGCCAGTTACTTGGCCCCTGGCCGTGCGAGAGAAGAATTATCGGCAACGAGTCCCCGGAGACAGGAGTTGTCACACGAACCTGCAATTCAACAGGACGGCCGGGGCTAGGGATGATCACGGGAGTGAATGAAACAATGGGAGAGGATGAGTTGACAGGGAGTTTGGCGGCCTGCCCGAGGAGAACGTGTTCAGTAGCCATATTGATAATGCTGAAAGCAAGTAACAAGATGATAGACGGTGTAATGAGTAGAATGCTTTGGTGTAGGAACTTAGAGGAGCGAATGAAGACCATGGTCCTCATACCTTTATATACTTAGATCAACATTGTGTAAATCCGATTCGACCGTCTCTCATGCTACCATTCGTGGCAATAGGATTCCTTGTATTCCGCCATGGAGTTCCGGACTTAAGAAGCCCTCACATTGTCCGGTACGGTGAACTATGGCGTGAGTGAGACTCCGGCGTGCAAGGCGTGCATCGCCATGATGATTTCCAAGCGTTACATCATTGCCTCCTAAGGTATGGCATCTTCAATACGCGTATTCGAGAAAGCTTGTCTAAATAAGCTTGTGGAGTGGGCTAAGTCCGTTCACGTTAGACTCATGGGGCTATCTCGGAGTTATGAGTTCGCCAATTTTCCGAGCGGACTCTAAGCTTAGCGGGAAATGAAATAGCGGGGAAATAGATTTCGAAAGAACTCAATTAAATTCAATAAATATAAACGTAATGATTGGCACGCTGTTGAAGCTATAACGAGATTCTCAGACTTGCTAGTACCTAGACAGTCTTAAATCAAGTATCCTATCCGCCTAAACCACAACAACTTCGAATAGAACGCTCAGCAACTTGCTTGCCGACCAATGAAGTTCTCAAACAAAAATGACCATGTCCGTCTAAAGCGTTTAAAGGAGGGCCGCGGCACCGAGGATGCCACCGACAGCAGCGGCACCCAAACAAGCGGCAGTGGGCTTAACAGCAGCAGCAGTAGGAACCAATGACGTAGTGCTGTTAGAGCCGGGATAATAGCTCGTAGCCGTGGGGGTGGGAGTCGGGTAGGTGCCGTTAGGCACACTGCTGCCGGGGGCAGGCGTCTCAGTGCAGAAATTGCCTGTTGCCGTGAAGACGAATTCGAGATAGCTGCTTCTACTCGCGACCTCACTTTCTGGGGCGCAGTCCGTAACGTATGCTATGTGCTCGCTGCTGTATTTATGGCCAAACGATAGGAGTTCCGAGGCATAGGTGCGGAACTCGGGCAACAAGGACGAAGGCAGCTCGGTGGCGAGCTCGCAAAGCTCTTGCGCGTGGCTGGCGAAATCAAGAGTAGTTAGGGGTGCAGCGGTAGTTGTAGTATGTTCCGCAACCCAAGAGGCAATCCCAGTAGGCGTTGGAGCATCAGAGTTTAAGATAACGGAAAGAAACGAAGTGAAAAATGCGGAACAGAATTCACTGTCTGATTTTTGAGACAAAGTTGTGCCCGTTAGAGCGGCTAACGCAAAGAGGATCTTGGTGCTATGCATGTTGCTTCTGGGGTACTATAGTAGGAAGGTAGTTGAAAGTGTGGTTAGTGAATTCCAAAATCATCTGCGGGTTGACGTATGTTGTTTTTATATCTAGTAACTTGAGTTGAAGACATGTGAAGATCTATTGGTATCTACTTGGTAAGGATTGAGTAATCTTGGCTTGGAACTCGAGTAGGATGCTTATCTAAGATCATCGGCTCGGAAATTTAGTGTTGTTGCAGGGATATTTGCGGGCACCCATAATCTTAACGTGCTAGCGACTCTTCTATTCCTACAACTACATAGTAATATCTGCTGACACCTATGCTGTATAGAACGTTTGAAGCGGTAAGCACAGTAATTAGCTCTTTGCCGTGCAGTTGAAACGGTGCTATGTACCCCGGTCTACGGCGGATAGCAAGGCACCTAGAATCGGCTAGTATAACCTGTATATTGGGGGAGCCTAATCTTATACCCACTAGCGCTTGCGGCACAGCGTAGATATCTACAATAGATTACCTATAATAACAAAGCCTTGGGTTCGAAGTAGTAAGTGCTCGAAAGATGACCAGGATCTGTCTAGTAAACAATCGTATAAAGATATAAAGCAGATAACTGAAACATAAAATAGAACAGTGTCAAGGATTGTGGGCGGAAAGAATTTTGGTCGTATCCGAACCATCTATTCCTCGAGAATAGTGTTGTGAGGGGGAAGTTTGTTTGGTGGGACCCTTGAACCCTGTAGGATCCCATTATTTCCCTTTAGGCTAGGTGCCCATTGACCCTTGGCCACGAAGGATTGACTATTGAGACTCTACCATGGATATGGTATCGGCCTCTTATCAAAGCTATCTTCTACATGCATACACATAGTCCTTAGAGACTCACCTTCACCCTTTCTTAGATTTATCATTTTAATACTGTTTAACTCGCTGCTACTATGAAAAGGGAGTGCAATATTACCATGGTGGCTTTTAAAAAGATCTCTGGTAAATTCATAGCTCAAGGGCGACGTGGCCATCGGTGAGCTCTTGCCGTCCGTCAGTGTGTCGAAGCTGGTCGAGCTACCAATCGCCACAACGGCTAATGCGATACACATGGGTCAGTCGACCATAATCCGTCTTGGTGCATTAGACAAGAGGGCCGTCGTCTATACAAAGAAATTTACCTTTGCAAACGGGCTCACCAAGCCGGGGCCGCTGGTGGAGTCTGGCGAGTACATAGTGGATGCGCCAACCTTCACCCACAACTGCTCACGGTACACCGTATATGTGGTTAAGTTCGTAGTAAAAGCCAACGGCTTCTCAAAGCTCGATATCTACTTTACGTTCGTGTCGCCCAGGCACAGCTCCACTAATAAGCCCATGGGAAAGCGGAAGCAGAAAAAGATGAGCGAGGATATGACGACGCTTATCTTTCTCATTACTTCTGTGCAGGGGCGAGGGGGCTGGACGTGCTGAGGCTTCTTACTATGTAGTATGGCAGTGACCTAACAGGATCTACGGTAACTTTTCAGAAAAGTTATTAAACCTGTAGATCGTCAGGTAGTAATCCATGGTTTATTTTGGACGTTTTAGGTTCGTAAACCTGCTGTTGAAGAGGCGATAGTTTAGCTACTATAACTACTGTTATACGCCGTATTAATGCTATCGTCTTACATGGGTGGCTAGCAAGCATAAGCGCATGTACTAACTTTAGCACATCATAACGCGTTACCAACTTGGATATTCACATTAACGACAAAACCCACGTACTTTCTCAGTCATGTTGGGTTGGGAGGTTAATAGTTTCTGACGATAGCCCTCCTTAGGAACTGTTTTGCTCTGAGTCCAGAAGTACAGACTTTAGTACTGAGACGGCGCGGGCAGTACGGGTCCAGTGGGGGTAGATTGGCTAGATAAGTCAAATCGTGTTGCGTTTTTTTATATGTATTTAGCAAGCTCCTGGCCTTAGATTTCTTCCAATCTGTATGGAGGTAGGCTGGCCCAGAGGGGTCTTCCCAGAATCCACGATTTTTTTACCCCTGCACCCTCACGAAAATCCTTGGGAGTGCTTATATGGGAGCGTTCGGGCCTCCAGAACGTGATGTGATACGCGTTGAATGGCATGAGCCGTTTCAATACCTTCCCAGGTTATGCCTGCTCATGTAAAGGTAGCGGCTTGTCGCATGTAATACACTTATCTAGTGCCGAGAGCTAACATGCTTGTTTTTAAGCTATTGACATTGGCAGTTTTAATTATGACTACAAACCTCTATTCATGCGATTTTTCATTAACGAATATAGATAATGCAGCTTCATTTTCATAGCACAGGGTTTGTGTAAGGAGACCCTGATGTCAGTTGTTGTTGGTTTGGAGGCGTTCATTTCCGGATCCCAGGACACGCAGCCGTGAAGGCCTCTCTATAATGGCGTATTTAACCACCAAGTCTGGCCTTCAAATTACCCTATAATATTGGCCTTTATCAGGTACCTATATCTCATCTTGCTTGATACAATCGCTGTTATTACCAACGCCTGTCACGTACGATCACAGCCTTGGAAAGTTTCCGGATCGTGACCGTACTCCCATAGACAAACCAATAAGCGGAAGATTACTAGTTGGAGTTAGAGGGAAGGAAGTAGGCGTTCACGGAACTAACTCAACAAAGCTTTAAATAAACAATAGTTTCTCTAGCAGGCATGGAAGCGATAAGGGTTCGAAGACCTAGCCTCTCAAAGTCGAGTTCCCTATACCACCTATTAAACACTTGCACGTAGTTGTTACCTCATGGACGTAGACAAAATTGGATATTATCGAGGTTATTATTCTAGCAATTACTATGTCCTCCGATCCTAGCCATCCAATTGCTACCCTCGTCTAAAACATGTTCGAATAGGGGTATCCAATTGGCCGAGAGGTAGTTCGAGAGCGATCCTAATTATCATCAATGGTGCTGAAGGGCTGTTGCCGCCAGCCTCACCCTACCGACGCGTCGCCATTAAACTCTCACTATTAAAAAATCTCTGACGGGGAGGGTGTTGTTTGATATCCGACCATTTCGATGTCTCGTGCCTGGGAACAGTTGGGAGAACTAGCAGATCTACGAAGCATTTGCAAGATAGAAAGCGCCGGCGGAGGAGCTGCTTTGGTCGGGGAAGACCGCATCAACTTGGTATAGGAACTGCCGGCTTGTCCACGTGCCAGAAGCATCTACAGGCTCGGCCTTCCAGGTGAATGTTCCGCTCGCAGCCGAGGGAGGGTCTAATGGACAGGTCAGAAGCAGTCAGGCGGCGGAGCCCAGAGCTGGATATTGTCGGCTTACTTGCTAGAATGACTCTTTTACTATCGTATGTAGGTATCTGCCCAAAGGGACCTGGCGTGTAATATTCCGGGGTCACATTGAAAGCGAGAACCGATAGAGTGAAGGGGCCGGTGTAGTCCTTAGCCGTCCACTCTAGAAAGATTTCGGTGCCAACGGTGACGTCGGTGACGTCGGTTGGGATAGTGGTATTGATGAAATGGAAGGCAGTATAATCGGCCTTGACTAGAGCAATAGCGCCGAGGAAGGCGGGAAAGGCAAACAGCTTCATCATAGTGGCTGACTAAGTACCTGTTGATTATCCAAGACAAGATGCCTGGATGATTGGGGGGCGATATTGATGCCGAGGGGAAAGAGGCGCTCTTAAGTAGTGATGAGGCGTTCGAAGCGTAGTAGGTTATTACCTAGTCTCCTGACAATGATAATTTTTATTACGGGCTGCCGCATCTAATACTTGCTCATGGCGCTGTTATCTTGATGTCTGTCTACTCCTCGCATACAGCTTACTAGTATAGTGGCCCTATGTCTCCTTAGATTCAAGCATAAGAGGCAGGTTCGACATGCAGCGTAACTCGTGTCGAAGCCAATAAAGTATCTATCAAGCCAACAAAAAAGTAGTGATCAGCGCTCACGAATGCCGAAAGAATTATATATATGGTTATATTAACATAAAACATGCCACAGTATGCTCGTTACAGGTGTTCAAGAAGACTCCCTCGGTCGTTTGCAATACGAAAGGAGTGTTGTCGCATTCTCGCATCTTCGCATCTTCAGATTAGTCCCTTCGAATAGTAAGGCCTAACCGCTTTTAGCTAGTAGCGCTAATCGAGTAAGCTTATAAGTAAGCTTAACCGTGCCCTTCCCCGTACCATCCAATCCTACTGCCGTAGCTAAACATCCTTGCACGCTACACATTACACCTTCACAATCAATCGCACGGAACTTACCGTGGTTAGTTTCGATTTCTTTCAGCGCTAAATGGTTTATGCTTTTAGGTAGCTCATCTACGTGTTCTGTCTCAGGACGAGAACCACAACCATGCAACATAAACCATTGCGAACTCGGCATGGAGCTTCGAAATTTGATGATACGAGTCGATACTAAAACGCAGTACGTTACCGGTTCGCGGCGGACGGGTCCGTTTTACGCTCGGACTCCTCGCCATTAATGACCCGGCACTATTTTTGGTATACCACAATCACCTAGTTCATCCCGAGGTGACATGATTTACGTTTTCTTGCAATTAACTAGAATAGCAACTCCCGACTTGAATAGCAGCATCTTTCGACCAGTATGGCCCCCTGCGTTCAACGCTTACGAACATCAGATTAGTAGTTTGGCCAGTGACGACCAGCAAATTCTTGGTGCTATACGTTTGTCTTTCTTTCTTTCCCTTTTCTTTTTTTCCCCGGAATTCCTGTGGGTTTCGCTAGCGATTTGCACTAGGTATGGAAAAGCAACGTACGAAATTTGTTCGCAACTATGATTTATGTCAATATCTAGTCACTCGAACAGTCTTAACAAGGACCGATTGAACAAGGTTCATAATTCCGAGACGACAACTCGATGATTGATTAGAATGACGTGATTTAGTTTACTATCTCGTCGAAAATCATTAGTTCAAGCCGAGCTGCTAGGGACGGTAACGCAATGCGAACAAGAAGTGTCAACTTATGCCACCCACCCATCCCAAGCCCCCTGATTCATGCACAGCTCACAGAGGAGCTGTCTATCGTAGACAACTTGTGTCTCCATCCCCGCGTCATCTTCGGTGTCGGCTGACTAGAAAAGTATAGGCCAGGCGTCCCCCGAGTCTATAGGTGTCTGTAACGAAGTCGTGTGGGATCGTCATACCTGTAAAAATAAACTGCCTCCACTTGGGTAAATGACTTTAATCCCAAGTTATGAGAACCTTGATCCCCAAATCCGAATTCTATCGCCTAGGGGAAGTGGTGCTGTCACGGAACTAAACCGAAGAGAGGGGTGCACGGGCCTGAGCCCAGTCTATATAAATCAACCTAGCAGACTAACCTACTTAGCTAGAACTTCGCTCCACATGCCCTAACAATAAGAAGTCATCATCAAAAGTAGGAGGTTCCAATACCCTAGTATCAAGTCTCCAGCGGTTTACTCCAGGCGAGATCAAGCCTAGGGTCGCGGCCATACTAGGTCTAGTTCTGAAGCCGCGGAGAAAGTCCGTGAGAGCATCCTCGACTGGTCCTTTGCAATTACGGTCCCGCGTGAGCCAAAACTCGTCGAGTCCCTCGGGGACCCAAGTCACATCAACGTCATAGAGGTACTTCTTGATCTCTGTCATTGCGCCAGTGCAACAGATGTTCACGACAGGGATGTAGCGGCAGTGCTCTTGACCGTTACGATCCACAAAGCGAAGTCCGTCTCGGGAGTCATCCATGCTTGGAAGAGGAAGAGCGTCGTTGTCCTTGGTGGCAGCCTCGGCGAAGACGGGGACACTGGCGGAAATGCTGTGGCCAACGAGGAAGGCTTTCACAACTTTGCCGGGATCGGAATCGGTGCCTGTAGTGGCATTAATTGCCTCCGCCTTTTGATTGCCCTGGTTGCTCGTATTGTCTGAGTTGTCTGGATTGTCTGAGTTGTCTGGATTGTCTGAGTTGTCTGGATTGTCTGAGTTGTCTGGATTGTCTGAGTTGTCTGGATTGTCTGAGATGTCTGAACCGTCTAAGCTGTCGGCGTCATCTGAGCTATGTGAGTTGTGGTTAAAAAATATAAACCTCAAATAGATTCGGGCGTTGTCAGCCATCCTATATATGGCAGGGCACACAGTTAGTGAAAAGGGCTCGCCCAATGGATAACTTATGAGTGTGGTAAGAAAAAATCAGCCAGATGTTCGATGCCACATACCTTGAAGAATGAGTGGCTAACGGCGATACTGAAGGGGTGTTTCGCAGATCGCAGGTGAGGGTGGCAGGGGTACGGCTAGTAGTGCGTGAGGCAGTGTAGGTAAGTTGCGGTAAGTGTGAGAAGGGAGGGAGGTTATGGAGAGCCGGTCTGAGTTGATTTTCGAAAGAAAATCTTTGGTGTAGAAGATTGGGGGGATTATTATGGATGTTGGTGGTGGGTCGGATAAATGTGTGCTTGCCTTGGGAGAGGAGCTATTGTTGCCCATGATGGTACTACCGATGTAAGTACCTACGTATCTACCTACGTACCTACCTACGTACATGTACATTAGGTACTTTAGGTATCTTATGTGCCCACTTCAAGCCAGAATCATCGCTATGCTCTATTTGCAGAGTCGGTAGGCACTTACACACGATGGCACCAGCTTCAAGAGAGTCGTGACGATAATAGTTCCGTTTAGGAGGTACTAGATCCAACGTTTAGAGAGCCGGCTAAGATCTTTCATTGGCTTCCGTATTGGGGCTATCCTATCGCACTTGGTTTTATCAGATCCCATACATGGTATTTGGTTCATTTTCAAGGCGACAACATCTTGTCCTTCCGTCTCTGCCCTCTCTGTATACTGCCCTATTCTTGGGGAATGGGGGAGCGGTGAACTTGATATTCCTGACAATAGCCAATCTTCCCTGTAAACACTCAAGGATAGACCTTCAAATGGCGCTGTGAGATAGCTCACCAGTACATCGCGTTCTAGAGAATACATTGGGTCGTAATTAATCAAACTCTCATATATTAGTCTGCCACTCTAATAACCCGATCCCTCCTGCCCTAGAAAATAAGCCAGCAGGCACTATGGATACAAAGGAAACATCGTCATCATATCACCAAAATCCTCGAACCCGTCAAAGTCTGTGAAAGGCCCCTCCCACCCCATTTCCATTTCGTTCAGCTCCATCATCTGCTGATTCGCAGGGCCGGCCTCCGGTGCATAGATATTGGCCTCAAGGCTAGGCATCACTTCTCTCATCATGCTTCCTCCTTCCCATATATCCATCTGGTCTGCAGCGCAGTCATCTGTCACTGGCTCGCTAAACCCAAAGAAAGGCCCTTCCCACTCTATTTCCATGCCATTAGGCGACGTAGCCTGCTCTTCCATAAGGTTTGCCCCTGGCATGCAGTCATTTATTCGAAACTCAGACATTCCCTCCTCTTCTATTCTCCTATGCTGCTGTATCTCTATCCGGCATGTGGCGCGATCATCCGTTGTTATCCCATCTGCTGTGTTAAATTCGATATCATGTTGCTCCTCAACTATGTCTTCTATGTCATCAACCATCTGAGCTGTCGAACTCCGGGATGACTCCAAGTCGGATCTCATCACCTCTTCATCAGCCGTATCTGAGTCATACTCCGAATGATCAAGCCTACTCCAGTCACCTCTAAATACGCAATCTGGGTCGTATGAGGCACTTGGTAACTCCATACTACCGCTATTTGCGGAAGGTGGTACATCAACTCGTCGAGTAACAATGTCATTCTCAAATAGATAAACATTGTCGTGGAACGTACGAGGATCATTATACAAAATCTGGTCTTTCTCTCCCCACGAGCCGTATCGAGCGAGAAAATCCGCAAGCGCATAGTGGCCCCATTTCCTCGCATAGCCGACAGACCGCACGTAGATTAATCGCATATTGCCGCTGATTCTTGCGCCATTGTTCAATAGAAACATAACCACTAGAGTGTTCTGAGTCAGCTACCCCCCTGTAGAGCGTTATCCTCCGACGAGGCATTGTCAACGGTGGAAAATAAAGGACCGCAAGAGACACTTACTATCCAGCCTTCCAGCCGCTGCTGCACTCTCAAGGGCAAATTGACCATTCCGCTTGGCCGGTATTGCATTGGGATCCGCCCCCCGAGAGATGAGAAGTTGAGCCATTTTGAAATGCCCATGAATCGCAGCGTATTGCAGCGCTGTCGCCCCTTCTTCGAGCTGCTCCTCTGGATCCACACTGGCTCCGCGGTCGAGAAGGAGTTTAACTATGTGGAGATGTCCTTCGCACGCCGCTTCTACCAATGCTGTTGGTGCATCGATTCCGGGATCGAGTTCTACTGTAAAATTAACGTCGGCTCCGGCGTCTAGAAGCAGACGGACTACTTCAATATGCCCCCTATATGCTGCTATGGATAAAGGGAAACCCACGATATCATCACCCGAGTATGTGCCTGACATATATGGCTCATAAGGAAAGTCTATTAAGCAATCGATAAGTCCAATGTACTCGCGCACTTTGTCCGTATTTCCCGATTTGACCGCATGAAGAAAAATGGCTCTCCGGCATGGAAGGTCCATATTTTTCAGCGAAAATTTCGCCCAAAAGTCGTGGCGTATAGGTTCGCACTCAACTTCCATTAACCGCCATATATCGCTGCATTTTGGGACATATCCTCGACTAATGATAGATTCGACGATAAGTGAATTCGTAGATAAAAAGGCTGCCATTAACGGTGTTCGCTTATCAGTACTATCGCTCGATTCATCCAAAATCCAACTCTCTGCCTCAGCCGGACTTGGAAGAAAGGGATCAGCCAAAAGTATGAATACGAGGTCCCATTCGCATCTTTCTATAGACAAAACAAGTGCCGAAGCCTCATACTTGTCGATCTCTGCGATAGGCCGATGGCTCGCCAATAGATGGACTATATTATGGTTCTTTGACGTGATCGCCGCTTCTATAGCCAAATATAGAGCTTTGGATGTGTAAGGTCCCCCCGAGAAGAAGTACGACGAGATGATTGCCATATTGCCCATTTTCGCGGCGTTTTCTAAGACCTCTTCATCAAGCTTGTCACCCCATAAAACATCTATTTCCTTAGAAAGAATATCTGAGATTAGAGCGGCATCGCCTAGGCAGACAGCTGCAGCCAATTCTCCGCCGATTAAGCTTGAATGAGGCTCGAGAAGTTTTGCAGTATCGACATTTTCATCGTTTCTGCCCTGCAAGGCAAACTGCAGCGGACTTGAGTACTTCGTTGGCAGCAACCAGAAATAAGTCCGATCGCGAGAGGGTTTGTAACATACGTCACAATTGGCGCCCCTGTCTATGAGCTTTTGCATAAGGCTTGTGTTTCCGTGGTAGGCCGCAACATGTATCGGCGCAGGCACCTCGCAGACCTGATCATTTCTTGTTGGCCCTATATGGGCCCCTAGTCGCAATAGAGTTTCGGCGACAGTCAAATCTCTTGTGTTCCAAGCTGTCATAGCCAACGGTGTAATTCCCAGGGTCCATTCTTGTGGCAAATTGGGGTGAAGTGCTAGTATTTTCAACGCCGTATCCGCGTCACCCGCTAAGCATGACGTGAGAAGGGCTTCCTGAATAGTCCTTATACGGGCTTCTGTGGGACTTGATATAACCAGCTGGAGTAGTCGCTCAATCATCTCCCCATTCCCCGAAGCGATGGCGATATGCAAGGGGGAATGGGATATTCTCAAGTCCTTAAACACGCTGCTGTCCCATTCCATGCAGCTCTTAGTACATGACACGTCGCTAGAACGTTGAGATAAGTTTAGACTCTCATCTATTTGGATTAAAAATTCCGCGACACAGTCGTTAGATCCGGCGACGGAAACTGCGATAGGCGACATTAGCTTCGAAACTTGATGTGGGCAACACAACACCGAAGAGTCGTCTAGCATTCCATGTTCGATAAGCAGTTGAATGAACTCTATTCCTGGGTTAGAACCTTCGAAACGAGCTCCCTGAAGCGCGGCGAGGCTTAGAAGAGACTCGGGGTGGCAGCGGAGGCTTGCTTTATGGCGTAATAAAATCTTTCCAAGGCGAACATCAGCTGTAAAAGCTGCTTCCTTCATACCATTCCAACCATGTCTAGTTGATTGCCAACGTAGGCGAAATAATCCGGACTTGAATTCGCGGACCGGGGATTCGGTGCATCCTATCGGTAAATCGGGATCTAAGCCAGATTCAAGAAGGCGTGACACAATGTTATAATTCTTCTCTCGGACCGCGGATCCATATATGGCTTCCTTGATGGAATTTTCCGTCAAGCAGCGGCTGGAAAGAACATCTGACAACATTTCCGGGCGGGTGTACGAAATTGCTTCGACAAGTTGAAGTACGAATTGGTCATGGACTCGTGATTCCCGATAGTCGCCCGGGACCATTTTGTTAGAGAGACGGAAAAAGATGAGTTTGAGGATTTCCTTGGCCATCTTTGAAGACGATCCTTGTCCTTCTAAAGCAGCATTCTCTTGTTGTTCATCTAAGCGGTTGTCCGGAATCGTATTGGCGAGATGAAAAATCGCTTTGCGAAACTCTGTAGGGTTTCTTAAGACACCATATAAAGATTGTAATGCGCCCTCCTCCTGATCCTCGAAGCAGGGTTGCCTCAAGCCAGGTAATGTCAAAAACGCCCTCAGAAGGGCTGATAGATTTTGCGATGCTTGCAATTTGTTAGTTGATAGAGCGTAGGCAGGATGTTAGAACTCACATTGAAACACCCTATCTTTGAAACGAAACCAGGGAAGATCTGGCCACCGGATGTTTTCAAAGATGATAGGGGACCGAGCTGTGACGATTCTTGTACCGGGGCTCTCAGGGCTAGGTACTAGAAGACTCTTAATACAGCATTACAACACATCTTTCAGCGAAACGTACGTCTTTTGCCAAATTCTTTTGCGGTAGGGATGGATTTGTAGCGCTGTATTCCCTTACGTACTTTACTAGGAGAGAGAGGAATCCCAAACTTAATGACTTCGGTCTTCTTTCCTTCTCTCTTTTCGAGTTGGCGGCTGATACTCTTCCACTCCTCTTTCTTTGAATTCTTTTTGGTCCCCCATTTCCTGAATTGATATTCATACTGGGCCTTGCTGCAACGGAGTTAGCATAGCAAGCAACACAGCATGACGACTTACTTCTTGTCGAAGTTGTGCTTGTGTTTCATATATTCAATAACCTCATAAAGGGACCTATTCTCGAGTAGGTAAAGGTGCGTGATGATCGCCTTATGTTGGTCCCAGTCGTTAGATGACATGGTTGAGACTAAGCTAAGGTGATGAGCTGGAGGACAAGGTGGTGAGCCCGTATGGTGAGATGATTCATTTGAACGGCTTTGAGGGGCATTGCGCCCGGGACTGGTATTTAAGCAAAAGGAGATCCGACAATGTCACATACCCCATCCATTCTTGCTACATCGTGGTTGGCTAGAACCGCAATCTGACTCGCCGGTTTCCATTTATTTACGGCGTTTTAATTGGCCTAGGCCATAATCTGAATACTACCCTAGGGGGAGGCCCTTATGCAACCGACAGCGGCAGCGCTATTGGATAAAACCAAAAGCTGAATGCATATGCAGGAATATTGAAGGCCTAATCCCAGTACGTGCAGATATTCCCGCCTTGCCGAGCCTCGCACAATAATTGGACGACGCCAAAATCAGAATTTTGAGACTGTTCATGCTTTCCAATTCCCTTCAAGCCTATCGTGGCGTGCGTGCAGGCGTCTCATCTTACTGGACGTTCCCAAAACCAGAATCGCCAACGACCCCAGCCGCAGGCATTGCCATGTTTTGTACTCCATCACCGCGACTTCCGAATGTACACCGAAAATGTCGGGTTCTACTATTGGAAGAAGCCAAAACCAGACATCCACGTGGAGAGAATCATAGCTGTGATGCCTATGTTGAATCCTGCTTTGTGAGAACGGCAATATGAAACTTTAGAGGAGTCCTACGGCCTTAGACGGATATTTAACTACCCTCGATCTCCCAGTCAACCCGACATACGAAACATGAACCTAAGCATCTCCTTCAAGCTAAAGAGCATCGAGCCTAGCAAATCCACCAGCAATCTATCTGCGTAAATTCAATTTTCCTCGAAGATTTTGAACCTCTAATATCAATATGGGGAAGACAGGTTAGTTTCTTCATGAGGGAAGCTCGGCAAGCTCATATGCGAACTAACACGAAGATAAAGCTGCCGCTGCTTCAAAAACCAACGGCCCACAGTACGTGGAGAGTTCGAAGCATAAATCCAAGAAATCCAAGTCCGGTTCCCGCAAGAAGCAGCAGGAAGCCGACTTGACCGGTATCGGGTCTCAGTTTTGGCAGTATGTAAAATACTTATTCTCATTTGAGCCGATGCTGATGTGATCAAATCAGGGACAACCAGGCTCAGCAGTCTTCTAACCCTGCGGACTATCCGAATGACATCACGCTCGAGGACGAACAATGATGGGTTGGAAAGTCTGTCAAGGAGCCCACCCTTGCAAATCGGCGCTTCCATCTCATTTTATGAGAGCTGTCACTGTTTTTTTTTTTTATGAGAATATAATCGGGGGGACTTATGGAAAGAGGGCGACGATGGTTATGGGATTCAGATACTTCTATCTCTACTCACATACTCCTTACAATTTATAAATCGTCCCGAGCTATCAGAAGTTTATGCTTTCTATAAGCCCCATCACTGCTAACGTTATGTTAAGCTGCTAAAGACGTAACCTTAAAATCTAACCTTAAAATGTCTATACTCGAATGATTATGCTTTATTAAATCTTGATAAGCCTGTGAAGTAGTAGGACAAAGTTCTATGAGAACCATCACTTGTTAGGTGGAATGATACACTTCGATACGAAGCTTAGAGCTTAAGCTTAAGAGATCCCTAAGTACTGTACATGTACGTACGTGCTAAGGCTAGTCAATTTCAGTGTTCGACACCCGACTTTTCAATATAAGTAACCAATTAAAAGCTCCCCTAGATTATTACTAAGATGTTTTTCCAAGGAGCTAGCAAGCTCGACGTGCCTCTTAACCCAATAAAGATCTACCAGAGAAAATGTCAGCGATATTCCTGTGGCTGTACGGTGGCTTAGATATGTGGCTAGAAGGAATGGGCACGGCCCCACGTAGAGTGAGATGGTCTGTATGGTGAAGCCCAAGCTGGTCTGAGCTTGCTGCACTTGAATTTTGGTGTATAAGTCTTATGATTAACTGGAGAACTTCCACATATTTACAGAGACCCGTTTCCCTGATACGCAACAACTTCAAGCATATTTAAAAGAAGGTGCGACTGAAACCGGATTGGTTTGTCTCAACATTAATTCATATCTATATCGTATCTATTTTCCCGCCCTAATTATTAATACACCAAACACTCCGTGTTAAAATATATACACTGCGAAGCGAATAGGCCGTGACATTTACTGCGGGTTCCATCCAGCAGTGATGCGGTCGAACGAGCGGTGGCCCGTGGCGTTGTATCCGGGCACATAGGCGGTGCCAAAGGGCTCGACGAAGGTGTTGTAAGTGGCATCGGGCTTGGTGGCAGCCATCCAAGTGAAAGTCTCGATGGCGCCGGCCTGGAAGTCATCCTTGGGGAACTCCGCGACAACATTGTCGAAATCGGCAGTGGGCACCTCCGCAGGAGTGAGGTTGACACCATCGAGGCCTACTGAAGCGGTAATCCACATCGAGTCTATGTTCTTGTATGGGTGAATGCCGACGGTGCCGTGCAGGGCAATTCCGTCGAAGATGCGCTCAAGGCGGGCGGCGTTCCAGTAGCAGGGCTTGTAGGACTTGTGCTCCTTGATGAATCGCAGGGCACCGAGAGCACCATCGACCTCGAATCGGTTGTCACTGTTCACCCCATAGTCAGCACGGTGTATGAGGAAGATCAGTTAAGGGAATCCACCGCTTTATGCCGTCTAACCATATTACGGGGCGTATAGAATGGGGTTACTTACTGGGTCACCCAGGGAGAATCGGTAGACACTATTAAAGTCAGGGTTAGTTCAACAAGATCCTGATAGAAATCTAGAGGGTTCATAGCACGTACTGTCCCAACCAAGATCGTGCAGGATCGTTCCCAAAGCATGAGCCTCGAGATCAACCTCAGCCTTAAGAGTCTTGTTGGCATTGATAGTAGCGGCACCCAACAGCCACGTGCGCATGCAGTGGAAGTAGAGGTAGTCGGGGAACTTGGCAATCAACGCGTGAGCGTCACGAACGATCTGGGTATCAACAACTTCGACCCCAGCAATGACGGTGGTGGGAAGGTGCTTGTGTCCCTTGGGCTGTGGGGAGGCAAAAGCCGTAGCGCTAAGCGCAAGGACGGAGATGATGCTGTTAACCTTCATTTTGTCGAGTAGTCGGGGCGAACAAAGCTGATACAAAGATCGAGAGGCGTTGAGGACGAGTCTGGAAGATTTTTCAAGTCGCCGGAGCCGTGGGAACTCCTCAGTCCTTTATAGTCCTTCATTCCCAACATGGCAACATAGGATATAAACCAGTAACGGCTGTAAGGCTGATTTGATCGGTGTAAGGCAAACTCCGTTGCCAGCGAACCGATCGGTCATTCATGCCTCATTCTTCCCATGATTTCAGATCTTTGTTGATCTCATTCTCAATGATATGGAATTTCCGGGATCGTGCCTAGTTTCTGGCCGGTTAAGGCTTAGGTAAGTCTCTATAGTCGACTTGGCAATGACTAAAGGCGACGGGCAGTCACTGCAACTTAATCATTTAAACGGCTTGCCCAGACAAATAGCGTCGCCTAGCCACCGGGAGGAAGTCTTGGCCATCTCGCCACCGCTCGCCGAAGACCTTGAGGCGCTATTAGTCTGGGCAAGTACACGATACTCTCGAGGGCTTTACTTACGCTATATAAATCATTGTAGCATTGAGTTCGGGACTTTCTCATGTGCAGCGGCAGCACCCGGAAATTCCAAGCCAGTCAGCATTTAAATACCGCGATGCAAAGGATCTGGCCTGTTTTGGTGCCAAAACGTTCGTTTTCTTCCCTCCGTTGCTTTATAGGATTCAAAGTGCATGGATGGATATAACTTCGATTGGTAGATGAATATAACTGCGGGATTGTTCGCTGATAGCTAGACCCTGATTCTAAAGGCCGACGAAGAGATCTGGCTTGAACGACTTACTAACATAATACGTAACCACGTGGTAAGACATGGCATGACATCAGTGGATTGATCTTGACTCGCATGCTAATTTGAAATGTCGATCACCTTGGCACCATGAATATCGATGTCGTGATGTGATGCGCCTTATTTTTTGCCTATTGTAGAACCAACGGCTTGCGTTCTGCACATGTAGCTAATTCCGCTAGAACTAGCACTACTTAGTGGCCCACGGAGTGGCTGACGAGCCAAGCTCCCGGAACTTGGGGAATACAACCTAGGCCCGCCGTTTCGGACAGCGAGGAGGTTCCGCAGTGGTCCGACTAGCATAATCGGGACGGGGTTTGAAGGGTCTTCGTATGGATATGAACTGCAATGAATTTCTGCATGTATTTGCATCTAGAAAGGACGAATCAACGTCCATCCTCCCCCTAAACGAGCGTCTCCACCACATGTCAAGCTCGTGGGTACTATTTGTGTTCAGAAGCAGGACCCTCTTTAGTATGGGTACGACATACCTACCGTACATGCATGATCACAGCTGGGAAAGCCGAAGAGAAGCTACACCTGCTTTACATGAACCACTACACCCGTATGTTCTACTGAAGTAGCAATAAGAGCCGCGCGCCACATAGGGGAAAACGCTAGCGGCCGGCTTGCGTCTCGCTTGACGTTTTATGTAGGATTGCCGGCATATGTGCATCTCGCTTGCCTAGATATTAGATACAGGCAGGCAAACACTAGGGCGTGTCTGAAGCTTACTTAACGCTATGCTGTACCACTGCATATGCGCCGAGCTTGCGCTTGCTACGCTACCTCTCCTATTTACACTAGGTATTTAGTGAGCTTGCGTGGCACGTCAAAAGTATTAGCAGCATAATTAATTTGAAAATAAAGTTTGCCAAGTAGCTGAAGCAAGGAGCTAATCAGCCCGCAAAGCTTGAGTTACTGTTCCTATATGTGATTTGCCAACGCCATTTGAAGAAACGATCTTAGCTCGTGTTAAGCGCCTGGGCCAAGAGGCCATTCCCGCCGAACTCGGCAATCTGAGCCGTTTAGGCCGTTAACCCCAGCTATTAGTAGTGCAATACTGAAATAAAGCGTCTAGCAGTCTTTCATTATCCGTATTACCTAGTTACAAGATAATATCTGTTGCGAAGATATGCTTCTATTCTACAATCTGTTAATCAATACCTTAAAACTGCATTTCGGTGAAGCTTGAACTTAGGTATGGAGTGGATAGAGAAGGAGCCGAAAGAAACCGTTACCCGTGAGATGAATAAACTCATCAATACGCATAAAGCAATAAATTTGAGATAGATAAGATAGGCAATCATTTCATACACGGATGGCGTGCTCTGTCATTGCAGCTTCCCCCTTTCAATGACCGGCAATATCCGCGACTAAGTACGCACTCTACATGGACAACTACGGAAATGCCTTTTTGCGGAGTTTGAATAATACGCTTTGTAGAATAGTAGAGTATTGGAGCTGCAAGATCCCAGTTACATCCTCAGTCATGTCTACTATTTCTATACGTTCTCTTCAATTGATTCAACAGCATCGCGCATATGACGATACAGAGTCTATTTTCATTGACCCATGAGGACGTTATCGTCCTCCTAGGAAGGGCAAGGGACCGAACTAAGGTGAAAAGAGGTACGTGACTAAAATGACATGCTTCAGAAGCTATCCCGGCTTCCAAAACCAAGCTAAGCCCGTTATCGCAAATAATACGGAGAGATCTTAGATAAACATGCTAGGGGTACCTACCTACTATACTTTGCTTGAGTCCACCTGGGGCTGCCACCTTTCAAAGCTGGAGACTCCCCCCTGCCACCATTTAGGACTAGCTCACTGATCCTGCGACGATCCTGAAGGGTAAATTTACAAGAAATATTCACTTAGGTACCTACTTAGGTAGGTATTTACCTATTATAACTAAATCGAACGTATACCTTTAAGGCCATTGGTGTTAAGAATCGATTAAGCGTACTTTTATACCTCAGTGCATAGGCTGCTTATGTAATAAATAAGCGTTAAAAATAACGCGATTATACAGCATATATCTTATTATATATACTAACTAGTGTAGTAGGGGAGAATCTCTAGCTATAAAAAGTGGCAGATGTAAGTGGGCTCCCCGATTCTAGTCAGAAATGCAAAACTACATAGTTACGAGACATCTGCATTTACTTTCACCGCAAGTTGCACTGCGTATATCGACTCTGATGGTTTATGAGGCCATTTCTTGCCACTTCAGGCTAGGTATTAGAAATTCTAGATTTGGAATTACGCGATAACTCCGAACCCACACACGGGTCCATACCGCTGAGCGCCCGTTACAGTGTGGGGTCCAACATACACGAGGGACATGCTTCTATAATCAAGGTAAGCGGAATTAATTACAAACCGAAGTCCCTGCTATATCTTCACGTGCTAGGTGTGGAGTTCTCGAAGGTAAAGTCCTCGAGGATAAAATTTTCGTGTATGAAATCCTCAAGAGCAAAGTCCTCTCGTGTAGAAGTATCGGAGATATTAGAACTTCCAGTGGCAGAATTCCCAAAGGTGGAATCCTCGGGGTTGAAGTTCCCAAAAGTGAGGTTTCCAGAGGTAGCATGCTGGAGAGCGTAATTCTCAGAGATGAAATCCTGGGGGGCAAAACTTGAAGATGGTGCCGACTCGGGAACCTCACGAACGGGTTTTGGCGGCTCCCGAATCTGCTGCTGCATCGGAACAGGGGCTTGGTGTGTATAGCCTTGGGGAATAGGTCGTGGTGGCTGCTGGGTTGAACTTGGAGCTGTATATGCCGCGTGTTCGCCACCCTCATGAAAGAGTCTTGGTGGTTCCTGGACCTGAGTTACTGGAGTGTGGAGTTGCTGCCCGGGCGACGGCACAACAATTCTCAGCCTCTTGGCCCGATTCTCCCCCTCCTGAGGTGTAGCCTTACGCTTTTCCGCTGCTTTCAAGGCCCGGTTCTTGAAATAGTCGGGATGTTGCACCTTGAACTCTTCCAATTCGGCGCGTGCTGGGGACATCCACGGCTCCTTCTCTTCAGCAGACATCTTGTCCCATTGTTCTTTGGCCATGCCCGCTTTTGAGAAAGACGAGTTAGTGAAGTCAGCATAAGCACTAAGATATTACTTACAAAGGGTGGTTTGGTGCAGCTCTGGATTAGTCTTTCTCACTTCTTCCCAATATGTGCGTCTCCAACGGACGAAGCCATTTTGGGGCTGTTTAACAGCCGTTCCATTGTTAGATTCTTTGCCAACAGGGGCCTTAGCGTTTTCACGAGGGCTATCAACTGGCTTCTAGCTCTGATTGACGCGGCCTTGAGAAGTGCTATTATTCAATGACTGAATGGTTTGGAGTGAGTCAGAATTGCGTTGGGAAACGTTCGGAGTCTGTCGAAGAGGTGCTTGAGAGCTGAGTTGGTATCCTTCCGCGTGACTCGGTACCATTTGGTTGTTCGTGATGAAGCTTTGGCCAGCATTAACTTGCATGTTGAGGCTTATGCCGCTTTGTGTGTGTAGAGTGTTAGGGCTATCCATGTTGCTCACATGAGCACCAAAGGAATTGGGGAAACTAGTAGAAATGATCTGGCCACCATAGCCAGGCCGGAGAGTAGGCAATCTCATTCCCGCTTGCTGATATATAAATCCTCCTGTCTCTTCTTCGATATCGATTGGGTTTCCGAAATAGACCCTAGTACGGCTAGACTCATCGTACACAAATTCACTCGGCCCCATTAGATGCAGTCTGTATCTTGTAGCATTAGTATCAATTTCGGACAACAGAGCAACAGAGCAACAACCTGCTGCGTAAAAATGGTTACAGCAAAAAGCTTACATAGCCTGTTGCTTAAAATAAGCTTCGCCATCAGGGCCGAGGGCATTGAAGGACGTCACGGTCAGTTTTACAGTCTTGACGAAGCCTGTTAGTTGTGTTGACGCCTCTCTCCAGCGATCGGCCAGTTCCATGATTCGGGGTATCGTGTTAGCCATTGTTGCGTACGTGAAGATAGGATGCAGACGTGTGGGGATGCGGCGATGGGATGAAAGAGCGTGGGAGATAGATGGTGTATCAAGAAGCGTGATGCAAGGTAGGGTGAGAAGTGAGGAATTCTAAGTTTAGAGAGTTCTGTATCGCAAGAGGGTGAGTTGAAGTAGGTCACCTCAGTTGCAAGAAGCAGAAGGAAGAAACTGTGGAATCGACGGAGAGGGGAGTTTGCGAGGAGTTAGGAGGTCTGCTTAGGGTCGTTTGGTCGTTGCTGGGTATGGCCAACCTAGGTTAGGGAGGTTCCACATATTTCAATGCAACAATAGTGTCCATCGCCTATTGTTTTCGGCCTCCTTCACATTGTATAAGGGTGTACAGCTGTGAGTTTTCATTAGCTCGGCCTTAGGTCCAGAAAGTACCGCAACGCCTATGACGCATTTGGGCGAGCGCTATACTACTGGCTCGATGTACCTAAGTACTTTGAGCATGAGAACTATTAGTTGAGAAATTTGCATCCCAGTGTGCCGTTTACTCACAGCATCAGGATTAGATTGTGCCTCTTTGCTGAGTACATTCACTGTTGATTCCCTGGCAGCATTAACCCCACTGTTACCCCTCCTTCACAATCTTGATAAGTTATCATCCTAAGGGTGATCAACTAAGTGAGAAATAAAGCCCAGTGATGTTGTCCTACAAGTAACGCGAAGTAATTGGGTATCAACTTTGATCTTAATGAATGTAATACTAAGATTTCCTATCTCAATCCCTATAGTTTAGTCAAGTTTATGATTTAGAAATGCTGCTACCAATAAATCTCTTGGCTTTGACCAGTTGCCGACTACTGCTTTATATCAATAATCACACCTTGATGCCTACTGCCAAGTTAAAGCGGTGTCGCGGAGGTGTGGAGCCCATAGATACCGTTTAATACTCGCAGAGTATTAACGGTGGCGATATTACTCCGTGACAAGGGGTTCATGGGTACCTGTTAGGATTGAAATCGATGACGTCTCTGTTAAAATAATCCTTCTCTATAGTAGCCCTTTGAGGCGTACATAATGTGGCAATGATGACTACAGCCCATTTAAGAAAAAAAGGGAGGCCAGAGAAGTCAGTCACGTCGATGGCAGTCTCTTAGACAATAGAGAAGGAGAGGTGAGGGACAGCAATTTCTTGATTTCCTGAGGTGCTTTAGGCAACATGATTACAACAAATCCATCAATTAAAGCATAACTAGAAAACAGTCCCAAGCATAGCTCCCTAAAAATACCAAACTCCAAGCTAGGGTATCATCCATTGCACCTCCACGCAATATCTCGCAAACACCCAGACCTAAATCTCAAGCAATCACCATTTACAAGCACCTCTCATATTACCAAGCACCTCATATTGCCAACCAATCAACAACTACCTAGTTAGGGCCGTCCCACAAGCCACCAACCACTGGTACCTTCTCCCGTTCTAATACTGAAGGTACCCAAACAGCAGCGTTTATCGAAGCCACACAATCGGGATCATTTCCCTAATTCTCATCGCAGAATTGTTTTAACTCCATGAGCCCTGCGAATGCCCAATCGCCGGCATCCCCGAAGAGTGAGGAGGGCGGTGCCGAAAGAGCCTGGGCCACTCCATCTTCCGGACGATTAGGTACATGATCGCCCTCAAGCTGATTCTCGTTTATCTTGTCGCGCTCCTCCGCGTGGCCATTTTGGAGTTGGCCCGCTGTATTATCCCGAGCTCTAGTGGCCTGAGCGTCCTTCAACCCTGGTTGTTGGTGCTGAGTTCCTTGGGTCTTAGAGGTGGGGGTTGGACAGGCCACCTCTGGAACCTTAGGAGTAGGCTCCTGCGGCCGCTGGATTCGTTTTTGGGTTTCTTGGGACTCGGGGGAGGGAGTTGGAAGCATTGCTTTGGGGGCCTTGCGAATGGGCTTTTGTGGCCGATGAACTTGTGGTTGTCGAGACTCTCGGACCTCAAGGGCGGGACCTAGACAAGCCACCCCAGGGGCCTTTGGATCCTGGTGAGCAGGCTCCTGTGGCTGTTGATTTTTTTGCATGAAAACAGGAGGCGGGTACACCATCTGCTCATGATTTGGGCGAACCAGTACCTCAGGCTGCTGGATAAGTCGCTGGGGATTTTGGATCTCAAGGACCGGACTCTCATTGGCCACATAAGAGGCGCCGTGAGCAAGCTGCTGTGGCTGCTGGGTGTGTGGTGTCAAAATATGGGGTTGATACGCCATAGGACTTTGGTGAATAGGCTGCTGCGCCTGATGTATTTGAGCGGGAGCTCGGTTCATCATCTGTCCATAACCCTGATAGGTGAACATCTGGGGCTGCTGAGTCGTTGGAACAGGGACTGGAGCTTGGTATCCCATTTGACTCTGGTTTTGGTATAGAGGTGGCGGAGTATTGGTTTTCTGCCTCTTGCACTGGTTTCGGTCCTCTTGCTCTGGAGCTTGTTTACGCTTTGCTCCAAGAGCCTGGTCTTTCGAGTAAACCGGATTCTGTGCCTGAAATTCTTCCATTTCAGCACGAGCTGGGGCAAGCCATTTCTCCTTTTCATCATGTGACATGGTGCTCCATTTGCTCTTCGTCACGCTCACTAATTGTGGGGAGAAATAGTCAGCAAGGCTAGGACAGGCCCTTAGGTTAGATAATACTCACAAATAACGTTCTGGTGTAGTTCTGGATGCTGTGCTCTCAACTGCTCCCAATAATAAGCTCCGAATCTCATGAAGCCGCTTGGGGGCTCCTTGAGTTCTTGGGCCTTGGGGCCTTTTGTGTGCTCTCCGTGGGCATCACCGCGAGATACATTGTTCGGTGATTGGCCCGCGCCAGGAGAGTTGGCGGCATTGCCACCACAACCGGGTTGAAGGACGGAAAATCTCATCCCAGCAGAGCGATAAATAAAACCATTAGTCTCCTGCTTGATATCCATCGGGTTTCCGAAGTAAACCCGATTCGGATTCGACTGGTCGTAGATAAATTCAGGGTAGTTGATCGACAGTAACCTGCATATTATGTCAGCATTAAAGATAGGCGATGGAGCGACAACGCGGTCCTCGAATAGGATCATGGGAAGACGCTTACGTGGCCTGTTCTTTAAAATATGCCTCTCCGTCCGGCCCAAGAGTATGTAAGGCCTGTACGCTTAGCTTGACTGTCTTCACAAAGCCAGTGATCTGGGTTGCTGCTTCTCTCCACCGAGAAGCTAGCTCCATGATGCGGGGATATGTAGTGTTCGACATTCTGGTGAGACGAAGGAATGACCGGTCGAAGGCGCGATAGTCTAGCGAGGGAAGAGACGCTGAGGAAGAGGCGTCTATGAGAAGTAGAGTGAAGCGTACAGGATACGATCGAGCGGTTGGTACAGAGAGTAGGATGAAGCGTCTATAGCTTGCTATTGCAAAGAGGACTTTGGAGAGCCTGTTCACCTGATGATGAAGGCAGTCGAGTTGCAAGAGGAAGAAAGGAAGTTGTAGAAGAGATGGAGGAGAGATCGTTAGAAGAATTAGGAAGAGAGCCTTATATAAGTTACAAATGTGGAGAACTTCCAGCACCGCTCGCTGCACTAGACCTCTCAGCGTGTGGTAGGTACATACATATGCCCTGTAACCCAGTGGAATAGGTTGTCCTAGGTGACCGGCGGGGTGCTAGCCTCCAGGACTTCCACATGTGCCATTGCATTGAAGATGCCCCGCCCTAGACGACAGGTGTGCTGACTGATACCGACGACCACGTGGGCCCGCGGCAGCTTTCAGGCCTCTTCTCGAAGTTCCACTGAAAGGTGTTCTAGAAGAGCATCCACAAGAGATCTTCGAGCCACAGTCTGGCGAATTAGGTGCGCGGAATAGGTAAGCCCGTATGCCAGGTAGAACCTCCGCGCCGAGGCTGAAATAGCGGGCGATTTATCAGCCTCGTATGCCAACATAGGATTGCTATATCCGCCAATGAGAACGCTCCATCCCAGGGAGGCCGCGTGAATGGAGCTCTAGATTGTCTCGATTGTTCGTATTTAACGCGACAAGCCTTTCTTCCCTCTTTGATGAGGTTCAGCCTTGCGATGCCATAAGCCTCGGGTCCAGATTTCCTGCTGGGTAACCAGCCTCCCTAAATATAGCGCCACATTCACGGCACAAAATGGCCTCGTACTCTGAGGTCAGCTCAGCCGCCGTCACGTGTAGTATACGACCCGAAGGGAAGCGATCTTCTAGAATCCAAGCGCGCCTCCTTAGCGGGTACATCGTGTCGTAATAACTCCTTGGCCCGACTGACTTGAAGGCTCTCGTGCGTAGATCACGTGTCTCTTTCCAAACGTCCCGGTAACCGAAACTGCTTAACCTCCGTACTTGGTGGTGGCCTGGCTGTACGTCCGGTGCCTAAGGCGTCTGTTGTATATGTCACGTGACCCCGCCCAGGGGTCAAGATGCCTTGGGCGTGGTCTTGAGCTGCATCCATTAAGATAGCGGGGAAACCATTTCCGTACACATCTGCTAACTATCTTAGCCGACTCGCAATCCTAGTTAATGCCAATGCCTTGGACAATGTACGAGGCATCGATTATTGATCTGCGGATACCGTATGTCACGGTCCCGTAGTATCTCAGTAGCGTCCTAGAAAGCTTTAGATGGGGCGCTTCGGCGGATGCCTTTATTCATTTCTTTCTTTCTTGAAGCGTATCCTCAGTCGTTATCATGATGCTAGTTTTGCCCCAGCACGAGAGCGACATGGTTGTCGCTATGGCATGGTGCCATTTCAAGAAGGCGGTCGGACGCCGTAAGATTCCGATTCGGACTAGCGACAATTGAATTCGGGCGGTAATAAGGATTACCTAATTAGTTTTGAAGAAATTCGTCGTAAGTACATAGTTGCCGGGAATGTTTTTTCAGCTTTGTTTGTCGCTAACGTTAGAGCTTGTGGTTGTCCCCGCATTTATACACGCATTAGGCTTAGACCACAACCACACGTTAACGAATCGATTTCTAATAATAGATGTTCTCCACGTTCTGATACCATGGTTCTGACCGTGCAATGGGCAATCGGCTGTGATTGGAGAACCGCCGCGTAGGTAATCATCATGCATTGTGACTATACCAATTGTGGTAGTCCTTCGAATCATCAGATAGAATCCTTACAACCGCTAAGTTGTCTAGAACCATACTGGAGACAGTAGACCCCGGCGAGAATATATCCGGGAGATTGTTAAGACCTTCCCCTCGCCCGTTTTAACTCCGTTGTCGTAGTTGGACCGCTTGTCCTTGGCTTTTGAAGTAATTTTCTCATGAGTTTGTGATAAGTATGTATACGACTGACAAGAAAGGAGCCAACGACTCACACTACACGTATGAGCCGTTCCATGCGCACCAGATGGAACCTACTCCCCTGAACGATAATATAGTATACGAAAACTATGACATGAACGAAGCCCAGTCGGATCACAAGAAGAGCCCCTTCATAGTCAACCCACCGGAAGAATACACCGGTGGCCAACATCCATCCCTCGATCCACAGTATACTACCGTATATAACCCAGATAAAGAGTCAAGACCTAAACAATCCAGCTCACACTTCGTCCTCGGGGGTTGGTACTGGGAATTCGGTTCGGCCATAGTCAGCATAGCTAGTGCGGCCGCCATCATTGTTGTCCTGTCCGTTGAAAATGGCCGGGCGCTATCAGGGTGGCATTTCCCAATCGCACCTAACTCTCTGGTCTCCATTTTTTCAACCATCGCCAAGTCCACGCTCCTCGTGTCAGTGGCGTCTTGCTTAAGCCAGTTAAAATGGATTTACTTCACGCAGTCCAGCCGCCCGCTGTATCACTTCGAGTTATTCGAAGAGGCAAGCCGAGGCCCTTGTGGTTCCGCCGTTTTATCCTGGTCTGTCCATGTCCGCGCCAAGCTGGCATTGTTCGGCTCGATCATCACAATCGTTGCGCTTGCCATGGAGCCTTTCACCCAGCAGATACTGGCCTTCCCTAGTCGTATAGTGCCTAGTAACCAAATCGCAAGCTTCGGTTATGGAATGGCATACGACAGCGGCATAGGGCTGTCTAAGACGAAGACTGTTTTTGGTTAGCGGCCGCCCTCCCTCGCCGAAAGTGACCGATAGCTAACTTTTATCCTAGGTCTACCGATTGAATCGAAGATGCAAGGTGCTATTATGAGCGGACTATACGACACCGAGGCTCCCGTTGCGGTTCAATGTCCTACTGGTCAATGTACTTGGCCTTCGTTCACCACAATGGCTTTGTCTGCTCAATGCTCAAATGTCACGCAAGGAACAACGACAAATTGTACCTTCAGTGGCCCGTCAGAGGAGTGTATTTACGTCACCCCCGGTGGCTTCCGCATAACCACTTCGGCCTCGTTCAGTCAGGGAGGTGCCTCATATACGCTTTTCAACTCCTCAGCAACCTCACAATGGGACCGCTCCTCGGACTGGGCTAATAGTACCCTCCTGAAACTAGCTGCCGTCAATATCTCGTCCACCGTTGGGGAAACAGGGTCCACAAACGCAGAGTATGAGTCACCGTATGCCATTGAATGCAACATGACTTGGGTAGCCCGGACCTTTGAAGGCATCAGTGTTGTTGACGGTACTTTTATGGCCGGTACGACTGAAGACCACGATTTAGAGGGTATTCAGACAACATCAGACTCGGAGTGGTGGTACCCGGGGCCATATCAGTTTCGCGTCAAAAACGCCAGCAACGACACGCTCAAGGATCTCGTATTCACCATCAATCCCAATGATCATGGCATCATCGCTGGGCATCTTCAGGAGGTATTCTCATCGAATTCGGATGACAACTTTGGAATGGCTCTTATGCAAAGCTCGGATATGATTGGGACGATCCAGAATATCACCACAAGAGTTACCTACGCCATAGGACAAGGCAAGAACGCCACATTGGCTCCGGGGACTGCTCTGACGAACGAAACATACATCAGGGTACAATGGGCGTGGTTTATATTGCCAGCCTTGGCGATTGTTGGCTCGCTCGTGTTGCTTGTAGCAACTGTGATATACTCTTTCCGCCGAGGCGTAGCCAGCTGGAAGCGATCAAGCTTGTTGCCCCTGTTCACACGCTTTGTAGGTTTGTATGAGGGAGATGTTGCTCCGCACTCACCGCAGAATTTGATGTCTAGGGCTCATCAGATTAGTGTGAAGTTTGACATGAAGGATCAACCAACACTCAATGTCACATGAGATTATGAAAACAATCGGGTTACTAAGAGTATGAATGTATTAATTGCGAGAGGAATCAGTCTCATGTATGAATTAAGCAAGCAAGAAACAAATAACGGTTGATACCATATCTCAATAGAATTCAAAGGACAATCTATATTTCGTCGCAAAGAAATAAGTAAATAGAAGCGGATACGGCGCAACATCTAAGAGCCGGTGGCTTGGGAAGGTCTGGCGTGAAAGCCATGCATACAACGTTCTAATAAACAGCTAATCTAATCATTTCTAAAAGCATTGCTGCAATCGCTGTTGTTTTCGCTTCAATATAATTGGAAGAACAACTCCATACGGAACTGCTCGCCCGGCCATCAGGCCAAGCGCGAATACATTCAAGTTTCTAGTAAGTTGTTTCGGAGGAACTGATAAATATAGTTTCCATACATATACGACCAAGGAATGCAATTGCTTATCATGTGTTAATCAAGCCATTTCGGGGCTATGTTGGAGCAAACATCCGAGCTATCACATTCTATGAATAAGACTAGGAAGGGGACCAAACTGCTGAGTAGTCAAACCTGTATTCAACATGTAGAGGAAGCTGGGCCTAGGCCCAGTCTACCCTACAAATAATACCCTGGCTCTGTTTGCTAAGCCCAATCTCTTAAACCACCTATTTCCTAGATACTTTCCCACGCCACACTATCCAGTCCTCCGCCACTATTTACCTCATTCTGTGTAGGTTTATGTTCCGATTATTACATGTTGGGCCTACTAATCGGCCTTCCCCCCTCAAGACAAGGCGGGTTGACGCGACTAACGATTCAAGTCAGCAAATACATAATTTTTGTTGATTCCCGCAACAGGCAATTAAAGTCTTACCGTAGTGTTTGCCAGCGAAATTAGTCGCGATCGACGTGAGTTGTGCATCCAAGACAGCGCTTCACTTTGCAAGTCTTGTTCTCACATTTTTGTCTTCTATCGAAGTTGAAGAGACCGCATTCACAGCATTCCCAAAAGATCTTCACGTTCTTCTGCCTCATGCCCGTCTCCGGCGGGTAATTTGACTTCGGTGGGCCTTCCGATTTCGTGGGCATGGTTGAAGAATATGTAAGTTCGAGGAAAACTGTCTGGTGGAGGATCCAGGCTTCGATTGCGCCGAGAAGTGATAGCGAGAAGAATAACAGCGGAAAGAACGTAGATCTTCGTGTATACCGACGGAAGAACAGCGACGGATAGTCTTCAATTTAAAAAGATTAACAGAATGTTTGTGGCAGTGTCGCTACCATGTAAGGGAGAGCCATATGTGATCACCACATACCAGGTTGCTGCGTATTTTCTAGAGCATCGCGTGAAAGACTAGGTGTCTTGAAGCCGTTGTGCCAATTAATCCGATAGATAATATATAATATAATATTGCTAAAAATAGGGTTCTCCTTACCTACCTACATAAGCTGTGTTTGCTAACAGGGATTAAGGGGGATCCTGTCACATTCTTGGAACAAAGAGACTGTTTGTATATAGTAGTAGTACGTAGGAAGGTGTTTTTAGAAGGACCCTTGCGCAACAACGTATACTATTACCTACCCCTATGTAAGTTCAATCCCCCTGCCACGGGCCCCCCCCTCACGGGCCACTTTGCGCCCCTGCTAAAACATGCTTAACATATATAAAACCTTTGTCTAATACTTTTTAATTTTTTACTTAATTTTTTTTTTATAATTTTTTTTTTAGTATTAATTAAATTTTTTTTTTTTTTTTTTTTTAATAATAGTAGCTATTATTTAAAAATAGTATATAAAAGCTGTTTTATATAATATTATATTTAATATAAAGCTTTATTTAATAGCTTATAAATAATATATATTATAATTATATTTATAATATTAATTAAATAAAATATTTATAAAAAAATTAGTTAATTAAAACTTTTAAGCTTTATTATTTTTTTTGGCTAGAGGTTTTTTTTAGTATTAAAGTACAAAGTAAAAAAAAAATTTAATGTTATTTATATAAAATAAAATTTTTAAAAAAAAATTAAAAAAAAGCAGGCCTAAATAAATTAATTATATATTTAGTTAATTTTAGCTGTTTTAATTAGTTTAGTTTAATTATATAGTTTACTTTTAATAAAAGTCTAGCTGGTTTAGTTAGCTAGGCTTTTAACTAATAAACCTACTTACTAATTAAATATATATTTTAAAGCAAGCTAACACTTATTTTTTTTTATTTTATACCTTTTAGTATTTATTTATATAGCTAAAACTATAACTTTTTTTATAATATAAATAATATGTTTTATAAAGCTAAAAATAGTACAAAGTTCTTTAGAAAACTTTATAATAATAAAATATAAATTAATATAATAATAACTTTTAGGTTTAAATTAGCTTGTTTATTTAATAATAATTTTAAAGTTTAAGTTAGTATATTTATTTAGCAATAAAAATTTTATATTATAAAAGTTAACGTTTATTTAAAAGTTTTTAAAAAGTTATATATAAAAAAAAATAGCCTAGCTTTTTAATTTTAATTAATGCTGCTATTATATATTTTTATAATTTTAAATTATTAATAATATAGCTAAATTTTTTATAATTATTTATAAATAGTTAATAAAATAAAATTTTATAAAAATAAAACTTATAATTTATATATTATTATATATTAAAAAAATAGTTTAAATTAACTTTTATATAGCTATTAAAATATTTATATTATATTTAAATAAATATTATTTTATTTTTTAGTTTTTTTATTTTAATATTATTTTATTATTGTTTAATTATTATTTTAGCTATTATTTTATAAATTTAATACTATAAAAAAGCTTTTTATTATATATAATTATTAATTTTAGTTCTTTAAAATTATTATTTTTATATAAAAAAAAAACGTTAATATATAAATTTTTTAAATATAGCGGTTTTATTTTTGCTTAATAATATTTTAAGCTTTTATAAGTATATTTTAAAATTAGTTAAATTTTTTTTTTATTTAATAACTGTTAGCTTTGTTTGTTTAAATAAAAAAGCTAGCTATATTTTTTTATATTAAACTAATTTAACTATTTTTTATTTTTTATTATAAGTATTTAGCGCTATATCTGTTTTTATATAATAATTTATTATAATAATAAAAAACTTTATATTAATTAATAAATATAATAAATATTTTTATAACTTTTAAGCAGCAAGTTTAGTTTATAAAACTAGACTAGCAGCTAATACTATTACATATAACAATTATTAAAAAAAAGGCTATTTATTTAAGCTAAAGCAAAATATTTAAATATATAGTTATTATACTAATATAATTATATTTAAATATATGGTTGTTATACTAGTGCAATTATATATTATATAGCTTATAATAAGCTTAGTTAAATAGTATTTATTTAAATAACTATATATATATATTATGCTTATAGTTTTATTATGTAATTATTTTTGTTTTATTATATAATTATATATAAATTAAGCTAAAAAAACCTTTGGCTATACTAAATACCTGTTTTATAACTAGTATAAGTTATGGTATAGCTTTAGTTTTAAAAGTTTAATTAATAAATTAAATTATTAGTTAAATTAAATTAAACTTTATATTAAGTTTTATAAAGTTTTAAACTATTATTTAATAAATATTTAAAAAGCTTTTAAAAAAAATATTAATTAAAATAATTAAATTATTATTTTTAAAACTATTAATATTTTAAATAAAATATTTTTTTTATTAATAATTTTTAAAAAAGTTTTTATATAAAACTAATAGTTTTTTTATAAAAATAAAAACTAATAAAAAAACTAGCGTTTTTATATTATTATTAAAAATTAAACTAATAATTTTATAGCTTTAAAATAAATATAAAAAGTTTTTATTTTATATAAACTAATTAAATATAAT
>MU392809.1:0-42079 GCA_022578505.1 Nemania abortiva | reverse complement strand
ATAATAAAACAAAAACTAATAAAAATAATGATATATAATTTAATATTTTAATTAAATATAATATAATAAAATAAAAACTAATAAAAATAATAATATATAATTTAATATTTTAATTAAATATAATATAATAAAATAAAAATTAATAAAAATAATAATTTAAAATTTAATATTTTAATTAAATATAATTATATTATATAATAAAAATATAATAAAATTTTAACTAAGTTAAAATATATACTTTATAACTAACCTTAATTTAAAAAATAAATTAATTTAAAAAAAAAACCATAGACTTTAAAACCTTTAAAGTATTATTAGTTAAATATAATATATTGTTCCAAGCCTTTTATTATTAGCCCTTGTCACAATTAACCAGTATGTTAACTTACTAAACCTCTAGGGCCAAGTGGAATTTGCTCGTTATTCCACAATATTTAGTTGGGCCATTTAGCGGATTTCCCGCGCTAATATCAGCCTTGATTTCCTTTTATTTTGGATCGGTGCTGCAACATAACAAAAACAGGATAAAAATATATAAAAGCAATGATGATTCATCTACAGAGGAGCCAGACAAAGTGCCAACGCCGACTGCTCGAGAATACCGAAATGAATTTTGCAGCTTGGGAGCCTAAAATTGCAAAGCGAAAGATTGTGGCTAGAGACCCGGCAATAGCGGGCTTGCGGAATCAGACTATGGTACAACAGACTCTGAAAACAACTAAATTCCAGACATACACATTGTCTTCCCACGGTCGCCAGCTTAATGTTATTCTACCGTTCCAAGAAGATGCCCCTTGCAAACTCTAGCGATGATCTATGATCCTCGTTTTCGAGATTCACATTTTTGATCAAGCCCCTCACAAAATATCGATTAACAATACCGATATCGACAGCGACCATAACAGCCTCCTCGAGTTCTTGCCTCCCCATCCCCGGTGGTACTGAACCCCACAGCGTATCCCAGAATGCGGTATCAAGCACATTCCTCACGGTTCGCCCAGAGCCATCGCCGGCGGGCTCATCGAAGAAGCTCCACTTTTGATCCTTCATGACCCCAAAGAAGCCTTCGTACACTCCAAAAATACACATTCCAAAGGCTTCGGTTTGCGCATCATCAAAATCAATCACTCCTGTTACGTGTCCTTGTACATCAACCATAATATTGACCTCTGCAAAGTCATGATGTGTCAAGACTGGCGGAAGCTTGCCGAGAAGGGAGACTTTTTCTAACAGAGAAGACGCTTTATTTGCGAAACGCGGGTCAATCTTCCTTAGGCTGTTATTCTGCGTCAATCTCTCCAGATTACTTCTGGCAGTTTTTGTCCAGGATGTTGGGGAGTAGGTTGATACCGGCTGGGGCCAGAAAGCAGATTTTGCCACGAATTGCGCAAGTTCGGTAACGGTCGTGAGCTGCCTCTGCAGAGGAAATGCGCCCTTAGGGAATTTTTGGAGCATATGCACTTGCCCTGGAATCACCGGGCAGACGTAGACAGGCAGCGCAAAGCTGTCGAAAAACATAATAGAAGGGACCAAATCGCCATACATTCTATGCGCAAGGGCTAAGACGCCTTCATCGAGTGGCTTGAGTCTGAATTGGATTATCTTTGCCTGGCTCGGACATATAAGGGTATAGCTGGTGGCGCCTTGATTATTAACCGGCTCGATATCCTGGGCCTGGAGGAGACGTCGAGCAAAGCTTTCGCAATCGTTTGCAGTTGGGATTTCGCAACTCTCTGAAGTCTTTCTGGATTTTGCCAACTCTTCTGGCACCCGCTTTTTGAAGAATCTCGCTATCCATAACTTCTCCTGCTCGAGCCATGCTTCTGAATATTGTTCTGTTGTCGGTGGTGCAGCTTCCGCGCTATTATCACTTGAAGCTTCCAAAGTTCCTAGTTAGCTAGAGTGATGCTTTTCGTGATAAGATAACTTACAATTCATAGCGAGTGAGGGGATTGGCTGTCAATTAGGGGGATAAGATAAGGAGGAATGACTGTCTCCGAACATTTTAAGTAGCGCCTAGCACATTAATAGTGGCCGTTTATGGTATACCCTAGTCCAAGATATTTGCACCAAACAGGGGGCTTTTGAGCACTATCTCGCGTGGCTTGCGGGTGGTGAAGTATCTTTCAACGCGCACAGTAGCGAGTGTGCCAAGTATACCTATCTTAGGTTCTTTTACTAGCAGCAACCACAGCTCAAATTCCCTGATAAAGCACTAGCTATAAGCCTGGCTTATCACACTTTTGTCCAATGCCCATTAGCCTGCAACATTAATGACTAATTGTTAGTGCAATTCCGATATTCATTACGTATAAAAAATTCAGGTTGGTGGCCATTGTAAGCAAGGGATGCCATGCATGACAGATCATTGAAGTTGGAGTATCAGACAACCCGGCGTGCACACTATACCCACACCTTATCCCACCAAGTCCTGGATTTGGCAACCTTGCAATGCCATGGCAGACAGCGTGACAGAAGGTAATTTCTGGCGTACCGTGCTTCATCTTTCTGGCACTCTGATCGACCAGCACTTGGTGACAGGTTTTAGTACCAAGTAGTGGCTCACGAATGCCCGTGGCTCAAGCAGAGTCTCATGCCCATGCCAGATGCGAGCAACTAAGGGCGTCATTACAACATTGGCACATTCGCGAGTTGTCCTGTTGACGGTAATCGTCCTCAAACAGTGCGACCCACTGTGGTCTTTTCTGCGTCTAATGTCATTTGGCGGATATATTATCCGCAGAGATATGAGAAACCTGTAGTATGCGCCATGAGATGGTTGTCTTTGATCTTGCGCCCCTCGTCTATTTGCAAAGCCATACAAAGCCACGGATAGTCTCAACCCCGGCCTTCCAACTGAGACATGCTGGGTTCTATGAAGGCTGCTGGAGGAGACCGGTATGCCGGCCACGCGGGGTTATGGCAAGATGGATTTTTCTGGTTGAAAGGAGGCGAAAAAATGATGAACCTTTAAGACCTCGAGAGTATTATTAGCCAAGTTGAACTACCAGTAACCCTTCGTCAATCCCAAGCACAGGCCATATCGTCCTCAGCATGCTCACTTCTAGTCTAAGCCCTTAGTCCCTCTATATATCCTTTCATTATGCTGTAGCCACCCTGATTGTTGACAAACATTGGGTTTATGTAGCTAATTGAAGGTTGATGATATTTTTGTTGTTTTTGGAGAATACTCTCCTAGCTCCGGAGTGGACATAAATAATAATAGCCCTTATGTCTGACAATTGCTGTGCCCTTGTGGGATATCCAGGAGGGCTCGAGGAAGCTGGGTGGCTGAACCACAGAGGCCTGGAGTGGTGATACATTCCGAGACCGTGGCTGATGCTGTGACGCCCGGATTAGTCCCATTAAGTCTCCTACCTCATCTCGGTTTAGACTGCCTGGGTCGCTTTACCGCAGATTCCGGGTTTGCTGCCCATCGCCCCTACCGAAACACCAGGATCCGGACTCGAACCTAGTTGCAACGCTATCGGAAATCTCCAGGTCGCGTGAGTAAACTAAATCATGGGTGATACAAGCGATAAATGGAAACGGCAGGAGAGGGAGATTATCAACAAGTTCTTTCGTGAGAAGGTGCCCGAGGCATTGCGTTTCGGGGTCGGGTCTGCATCTTTTTGCACCGAAGATTCTTGCATCCAGTTCGCGAAGACGGCCTTCAACACCGATGATGTCGTTGCGGTTGACAATCAGGGAAGCAACAGTTTCACTCTTTCGAGCCCGGTCCGTGGCATCGTCATTCAATTCCGCCTCAAACCACTCCCAACCGATACCGTTCGTCTGGCTAATGAGATCTACGGCAACCAAGTGCCAAAGCCCAACTTCCACAGCGGCTTTTTCTTGCCGGTTTATAGCTGCAAAAGCATACTAGGGAGGGTGCATCTACTCCAGCCATTTCCGCAGGGGAACTTTCCGTTACAGAGGGAAAAGACTACTGTCGCGGACCTCGGGTGGTTTGTTGCAAGAGCCGCCTCTTTTAAGCAGCCAAAGCCAAATGCGGAGACCAGTTGGACGAAGTCCGCCGAGGCCACTTTTCGTCGCTTAACCGAAAACGCCAGTCTTAAAAACATTGCACCGGAATTTTCCGACCTCGTGAGCAACCTGCAGCAACAGCTGCATCTGCTAGAAATACTCCCGGCTGTCCTGACTCACCACGACTTTGCGTCAGTCAATATTCTTGTGGGTGATTCTGGACATGTGAACGGGGTTATAGACTTCGACTCTGCTGAAGTCGAGGCCTTTGGTATGTGTATATGGGGCTTGTACGAGTGCTTCTTTGGCAGCATGGAAGACGGCAAGTGGTCGTTCTACGATATGCCAGCAGATGGTGGCGACACCTCCGGACGAACCGTTCGAGAAGTTCTCGAGGAAACCTTCTGGGAATCCCTGTGGGCCCACACCCCTTCGGATTTAAAGCGGGAAGATACCAAAAGAGCCGTGAAAGTATCTTTGAGCGTTGGCATAATCAACAGGTATTTCAATGAGGTCATGATAGACAAGTTAGATATGTCTAAAAAGGGTCACCGACTGTCACTCGAATACGCCAGGGGAATCCTGCCTGAAATCTGGAAAGATTAGCTATCGGTAAATACTAAAGGAGTTTAAACTATCGTAAGGATGGATATATTTTTACATTTATTATTAGTAACTCTACTTTATAGGTTTGGCTTTTTGAATAGTCTGTCAACGGGTGCGAAAGTCTGTATGTCTTCGCAGGCAACTGCCGCCATGTAAAGGTGAACGCAAAGTACTTGAAAACTCGTTGCAGGGTCTTTCTTCCAAATTATCACTCTAGCTAGAAAAGGGGCCACATGGAAATCCAATTTCTTGTTTGTTATTTCTCATGTCATCAAAATTAAAGGCTTAAATCTAGTGTATCATAATATATCACTAGCAACTGTTGTCGCTTCTATACATCTAAATGCCCAAAGTCTTAAGGGCATACTCGCACATGTATCTCACTAATATTCAGAGGTACGATTGTCGCAATGGGTCGTGATATGGTACATACCTTGAAAAGTGAACAAGGGTTTGATACCCGACATCTCGAAAGAGGATCTATGGCGAGTACATGCTATATACCTAGGACATTGTGCCGCAGCCCCTGGCTCCTTAGGACCTCGCAGTTAGTTAATAGATATGTTTAATCAATATGTACGTAGAAAATAAGTGATTATTGGCCTCGCGCGCGTGGCCGTTCTACAGCGAGCGTGTGGTGGCACCGCGAGAAGGGAACCCCTCCACAATGTAAGCCCGCCACAGCAGTTCGCCAATTAGGAGTAAGCTTACATACTATCCTGACGTCACGTTAAACTCGCACTTATTCATTCGCAGGAAGACAAGTACTTTAAGATATCATCTACAGCAAACACCGCTTTCCAACGTTCTCCCAACAATGCGAATGTGTTTGCCGCATAAATCATTCGATTAATCTTCACGTTTTTGGGATGAATATCATTCCCATTTGAACCTATTCTCCCCGCCTACCAAACGCCAGAATGAAACTTTCTAAATTTATTTCATCCTTCTCTCTCTCCGCCTCCATGCGTTTCGCATATGCACTTCCTTCCGAGCCTCAAGCACCACTTATCCGACCTCCACTTCCCCAAACCCCAGACCCCCGTCGCATCGTTCTCCGAGAGACTTCAAACTCCATATCCGGCTCATATCCACTCTACGATCTCCTCTCCATCTCCACAGAATCAGGGAGTATCTCCGTAGCTGTGACCCCGCACCCCGCCTCCTCAGAAGACCCATTCCAACCCGCGTCTCTCGAGCTTAAGTCGAAGTCGGGCAGCGTCCATGTGACTTTTTCAGAGACGTTTGTTGAGCATCAGGTTACGTCCGACGGTGTCACACCGAACCCCCCACCTCCACACTTGTCCACGATTGAAGCAGACCACGATGATAGTGCCCGATACGACTCCCATACCAACCGAGACAGCAGCTCGGAGCAAAACTACGGAGACAGATCCTGGGACGCCGCCGCACAGCCCGGTATTCCCGCTCGAGATTACATCACCTCCGTGAGCACGCGGTCGGCGTCGATCTCGGGGACCTTCCCGCTCGGCTCGCACACATCGCTCGACTCCCAGTCCGGTAGCCTCAGCGGTATAGAGCTAGTCGTGGTACCTATAGATAAGCCTAGGCCGCGGTTTCTGAAAACCGTATCACGTGATGGGATGCAGGGCGTACGAGTTGTGGTTGATGACTTCTGGGCCGTGGGAAAGAATGCGTGGTGGGAAGGGATGGTGTCAACGCATGAGAGTCGCAGCGGCTCAATCAGCGTAGAATATCCAGACAGTTGGGAGGGGGCGATTGAGGTTGACACTGAAAGCGGAAGCATTAGCGTGACAGGAAGAGGAGTAGAGATCATTAGAGAAGCGCAGAGCAGAGTTATTGCGCGGAAGGGAAAAGGGCGGGGAGGGAAGGTGATGGCGAGGGCAAGGAGCGGTAGTGTGAATTTGAGGTTTGGGTGAGTACATACAATTTTTGTGAACAACACCTTATCTTATGGCGTTTTTCAAAATTAGCTATATTCAATCTATCAAATTCTTCCTTGTTGGTCAATAGACCTCCTCAAAGTTTGTCGCTTTCTGGGTGTTCTTAGTTATTTGCATACCCGTTGCCCGCCTAGTTCAAATACAAATCGCGAGGCATACAGCTGGAGTTCATTAGTTCCTAGCCCGTAGCGATGACGGAGTTCGTCATAGATGGAGCCACAAGGAGGGCATAATAGAGGTCCGAGCCTTAGGCTCGGTTAAAATAAGGGGTCAATTACTTTCTAACTTCAAATCGGGAGAGGAGTATGTCGTGAGCTCAAGCCTAGGTAGGAATGACCCTCGTTGTTGCGCAGGTTGGTTTTAATCACTCTATAGACCAGCCATATCCACAGTCGCACGTGATAGCAAATAATAGTGCTCTATACACATTTTACTCTTCGCTAACGTGCTATAAAACGATGTTCTCCAATGAACCTATATAGCGCTAGGAATTTGCTTTCATTTTCCCCACAACGGTATGCTAGTGGAGTACGACAAACTATTCGGGAGTAGAGGCCTGTTATCGAATCTTATAGTATTGGATAAAGTATAGGCGTCGTCTAAGCTTTTGAGGCCTCGACGCGCTGTCCAGCTTCGTCAAAGCAGATCTTCCGGCCAGAGTTTAAGCTCTCTTGGAGAGCGCATCCAATCCGGACCGCCTGCACCGCCCCCGACAGCTTGAAGGGAAGCGGCGTGTCGTCAAGGCATGCGGCAGTGAACTCGTTTGCTTCCGTAACGAAAGCGTGCTCGAATCGTCCGTAGTAGTCCGAAGGGATCTCGCGTCGCACACCCTGCGCCTCGTACATATCAACCAGCGAGCCCCGGGGACTAGCATTAACAGCCAGCTTTCCCCCAGTCCCAATTATCTCAGTCATGTCATGCTGGCCGGCAGCCATCATACGGCTGCTGTAAAAGTAGGCAATCCTGCCACCCCAGAACTCGACAACGCCGACGCCATTGTCAACGTCTCCGTATCGGCGTAGTTCGGGTTGCAGGGCCGTGATGCCCATCGCCACCACGCTCTTCACCACGACGTCTTGACCGAAATACCATAACGCTAAATCGATATCATGGATGTTGCAGTCGACGAAGATACCGCCGCTGAATTCAGCATAGGCGACGAAGAAGCCAGATGGGTCGAGCTTGTCACATGTCTGACTGCGGATCACAGAAACCCGCCCTATAGCACCTTGGGCCACGCGCTTAAAGGCATCCCTATATGAAGCATCGAAGCGTCTGGAGAAGCCGCACAGGACTTTGAGATGTGGCTTTTTCTGTGCCGCATCAACAACCGATTGTGACTACCGGTAGTACCCGAAGAGGGGCAATGATTAGCCTTGAATTGCCGCTTTATTCACCCTCCTCGTCCATGGGGAGATGGAATGGGTAGGAGAGTAGTAAGGTAACATGAAGCGCTCACGATTTCTATCTTCGTGCTCAGGGGCTTTTCGCACAGGACGTGCTTGTCTGCTTCAATGGCCTTGATGGCCTCTTCTGCATGTGCAGTTGTGACAGTAGCTACTACGACGGCCTCAAGGCCCGGGTGCTTAAGCATTTCATCGTAGTCAAGGTAAACTTTGGTATCCGGCAGCGCTGTCGCAGCCCACTCCTTCTCCTTGGGATCTGGGGTAAAAGCAGCAACTAGGTCAGCGCGAGGAGTTCGATTGGCGAAGTTCAGAGCGTGGCGTGCACCCATGCGGCCGAGGCCGGCACATCCGACTTTGAGCTTGCGCTGTGCCATTTTTCAATCTCACAGTTGGATAACAGAGATGATTTTGACAGTGAGGAAAGGCAGCCGTTCCTAGCAACGTATCTGCTTTAGAATACGTAGAGCTTTAATGCTGACAGGAGACGGAAGAAGAGAATGGAAATGTTTGACGAAGACGAGTGTAGTAGATGAATATAGTTCTTCACGAGCATGACCTATTCATCAACCTGCGGATTCCCTCTCCTCCGTCCACAGTCCCCCGCAAGCTTCCCTAGAAATAACGCCGATTGTTTCATCATAATGTCCCACGAGTTGACGCTTCACGTTCACGAGACCGTGGGGAATTGCGGTCTCGGTGCGCTTCGGTCCTCCTCGGCGTATCAGGCTAAAACTCTTTGGTTTAAGTTTATTTGGCACTACAACAAGTATGTAGAAAAGGAGCACTAGATTTCCGTCCTTAGCCAGTCAGGTAGATCGACATGTCGTCACTACACATTGCTCTGTTGTCTGTCAAACAGAGCAATTCTGCGCGCACGCCACGACCACTCTGAAAGGGGCAATTTTCGCCTGCTTGACCTTGTCAAGTGGAACCGGAATTAGAGCCCTTATCCCCACGTACATCTCCACGCAACACTCGACGTACCCATTTTGAATTGGATACTACGTACGAGTGTGGATATGGCCTACCATAAGAGGTAGATGGATGAAATGTTTCATGGTCGTCATTGAACTCGGAGAATACGTTCTGGACGCCACTCTATATTAGCCAGTGTTCGGGTTCACCTGACCTCATCTAAGCCCAAAAACCCAAACTAGACGATATTCTCATACCATCCAATCGATTACATGAACCATGTTGTCTCAACGCTAAATAATAACATAAATATAAGGCCTACTGGATATATAATGTGTGTTATTTTTTCTAGATCTGCCTCTCCCTAGTGTGGCGCATTTTATATCAGTCAAGCTTAGCAGCTCTTCCTGAGGATGCCCACGACTATAACGCTAAGTATCGTAAATAATACCGACTCCACACCTCAGAGCAAAGGTTTTAATGAAGAAACCAAAGGGATTTGTAATAAATGATTCTATTCTTCTTATATAAGTAGTTAGTTGATTTCGAAATTCTCAATACGCTACAAGAAGACTTTACTACTAATCAAAATCCAGGTCCACCCATTATTAGCATTGAAACGTTACATGGGTTTATAGGTGATACTATCTCTAAGGTTTACCGAGTATTGTTCGCTTGATACCTAACGCACCAGTAAACTATAATAGAACATCTCACACGCTTGCAATGGCCTGGCCTGTAGCGGCATTTCTCTCGACCCTCATACGTTTCTGAATCTCTCCGGCTTTTTTAACACCAAAGCCATGACTGAAAATCTCCTTGATATCTTCTAGCGTCATACCTGCCACTTCTGGGTAGCAGAAGTAGATTGCTACATATCCCAGTAGACAAATCGCAGCATAAAAGCCATAAGTTCCAGAGGGGGTCGTGTTCTCCAATTGCGTCAGAAAAGTAGATGCAACAATGATATTTGATCCCCAGCAGGTCATTGTCAACATCATGGTACCCATTGAACGCACCTCCATTGGGAAGAGCTCGCTCGATAGCCACGCTGTGTTGCCGATTCCAGAAGAATAGAATGCGACATAGATGACCACTGTTGCCAACACCAGTTTGGCGGGCCAACCAACCACGGTCCCCGGTTCGAGTGTCAGGTCATGTCTGATCGGAATGTAGATGAATGCAACTGAGGCGACGACGAGAGCAAAACCCATAAATTGCACAGTGCACAGAAGAATACGTCGCCGTCCCACTCGGTCTACTAGTATGAGGTTGACAAAGGTGAAGACGAAGTTGACTCCGGCGACGATGGTGCCTACAGCAACAGGATTTGTGAAGCCGACCTGCCAGTGAATTTGTTAGATACGTTACTTCAATCGAAGCTTACGAGTTTAGATTATGACATACTAGCGAGAATACTAAGGGACTATAGTAGACTAGCGAATTGAAACCAGCTAGCTGAGAAATGGCCATAAGGCCGCAGGCGGCGACCAAGGCGCGGAAGTTGGCGGGGACGACGTAGAGCTGCTTGATGATCCACCAGCGAGAATTGCCGTCGTTGATTGCCTTGGCGAGATCGACGTGATATGTTATGTGTTTGACTTTGTCTTCAACTTGCCGGTCAGTACCCTGGGGGTATATCTTTCGGATAACCTTTGCGGCTTCTTCGGGCTTGTTGTGATAGATCAGCTGGCGGGGTGACTCGGGGCACAAGAGAAGCAGTGTCGCGAGGACAATGGCCGGGATAGCACCACCCCCGACCATATATCGCCAGCCGCCGGGGACGTAGGCGAAGCCGGCGCCAATACCGTATGATACGAGCTGGCCGCCAGTAATAGACATGTTATCAAGCCCGATCATGCGGCCACGGTACTTAGACGGAGACACTTCGGCGATGTAGAGAGGAACGATTGCGGCCGCAGACCCGACACCAAATCCGACAACGAGTCGCCCGACAGTCATTTGAGCGAGAGAAAAGGCAGACGCCTGCAAAATAGCGCCGACAGTGAAAAATGCGCAGCCGACGTAGATAGCACCCTTGCGTCCGTAGTGGTCTGCAGTCAGGCCAGCAAATACAGCTCCAAAGAACGCACCCCCGGAGGTGATGGATGTGATGAGTTCCCTTTCATTCGAGCGCAAAGTGTGGCCGAGATCAGATCCAATATACAGCAACACGGCAGCAATGATGCCAGTGTCGTATCCGAATAATAGGCCACCTAGAGCGGCCGTCACGGTAACGAGCCATGCGTATACCCCAGCCTCTGTCCGCTCAATGGAGTCGAGTTCCTCGAGGAAGTCGGGAGGTGGCTGCTGGACGCTTGTCGATTCAAGATGCAGCAAATCTGTCTTCGCGTCATGGAGGGAAGGCTCGGACGACATTATTATTTGAGAAGATTTATATAAGATTTATACAAGTCGTGCTCAACGCAGAGAACAAGCAATAGGGACTAAATGAGCAGGAGGTGGAATCTGGGGAACTGCAACCAATAATCAAGCGGTGAGGCGGATTTATATCTCATGATGCTAAAGTGACCGGCGACAACACAAAAATGCTTATTTCAAGACCGCCCTACGCCTCCTCCAGAGTTGGCGCCAAAAGTTAAGTCGACAACGCTCGGCTAAGAGCATCATCAGCGTCATTAATAACACAAGCACGGTATCAAAACGCATAACATCGTTAATAAGACGACGGGCTCAAGGCACCACCCCTGATCCTAGTAGCGTTGTATCGCTCCCCCAGGTTTCGGACTCGTAGCTATCCAAGGCACACCTAGTCTGGGGAAAGTCGCTTCGAAGTTGTCGCGTTCTATCGAGTTATTATCCGCTAAAAGCCTAGACTAGTGCTCTCTCACCACCCAACGCTCTCCTATTTGCAATCTCACGTGACTATACTAAAACGTAGTGCCGGGTCTTCCCCAGACAGACCGTCCAAGTTCCCCGCAAGAACGCGCTTCCTTAGGCGTTCCTTAGCTCAGAGGATCCATGTAACCTACCTACCTTGTACCATGCTCTGGGGCACGCGCGGGGGCGCGGGGGATAGACAGGGAACCTTAACGTCCACGATAGACAACTTGCCTTTTTCATCTAAATAAGTAAAAATCCTCTCTCATGTCCCGATCATTCTTCCTCACCATTTCGGCTCTTCCTGAACCCTCCCAATCGGCCAGACCCGGGCGCTTGGATCATAAACAACTTCATCACCAGTCAAGCAGCCCGCTCCCCGCAGCTTTGGTATTACAGAGCAGCTAGCAAGAGGTTGCTACGCCCGCCTCCACCTCCAGCGAACTAGCATATCCGTAGACTGCTGCGGATTGTTGCGTGTTCATGGGGCTACCGAACAGGCAGTATTGCAAACCGCAAACGGTTACAATTAGCCTCCTACCGAGCCAGCCACCTCGTCAAACATGAGCAGGCCGAGGGCAAACTCGCACACCGGTAATGTAACGACAACCAGGATCACTCCTTGCACGGTGAGCTTCAATTACGGCGCAATTTCCATTGCTGGCTGTACCGCGCCTATCCCAGAGACAAAACGAAGTCCGCTAATGCATGTTGCTTTCCAGTCTTGCGAAGCTAGGTAAGGATAACATTCTCCCTATGCCAAGCTTTGACGGCTAATCGTCGACTCGTATCGTAGTCGCCACAAATGTCAGTATACCTTGTCCGCCTTATCCACACTATCGCATTTCCGGCGCCTATGCCCTAGGGTGTATCGGATAACCACTAATACGACAGTAAAGGTGACAATCAAGAGCCTGCATGTTTTAGATGTACGAACAAGGGAATCCATTGCAGGCGCAAGCCACGCATTCGCTTTAGGCATACGCTCAACCCAAGGTTGCTTTCCCACTTCCAGACTTGCGTCCAATGAGTTCCAGCGAATTTCCGCAGGCTGACATACACCCAGTTTGCGGCCGAAACGTGCCTCTGGCTCCAATAGGAGGGACTTGCAGTTTTCGCCAGATCAGACTTGGCTGCGGGTTACTAAGTCTTTTAACTTTGTCGATGAGACGCGAGAGGTCATCAACATCTACGAGCCCAATGGCCAAGAGAATGGGAGTGAAAATGAGGAGGGTGACGGGGCTGCTACTACCCGCACGGCATCGCCGTCCGAGAGGTCCCATGGCTACTCATGCGCTGCTTTATCCCCAGCGCCAAATCTCTCCAAGTCAGCCGACCTAGGACATGGTGATCTCAGTCAAATGGAGTGGATGCTGAATCTATGCTCCACGAATTCAGAAGATGAGTCGGCCCGCTCTGATGCCACGAATCGCATTCCCATACAGGCACCCGCCATTATGAGCCAGGG
This sequence comes from Nemania abortiva, assembly GCA_022578505.1. Taxonomy (NCBI): domain Eukaryota; kingdom Fungi; phylum Ascomycota; class Sordariomycetes; order Xylariales; family Xylariaceae; genus Nemania; species Nemania abortiva. Next base: position 28,931 of record MU392809.1, on the reverse strand, counting down.
GGGCGAAGACGGTGACGTAGTAGTTCATTCGTCTTCGTCGAACGATGGCCATCCTGGATTCCAGGCTCTTCTCAGTGCTGGTCACCTACTAGATTACGGCAACATTAGCCCGAATTGTCCTGACACACCCGTACTAGCGCAGGAGGACAGCCAGTTGCCCGCCGAGACTGCGCTGCGTACATGGCCCCTCAAGGATAAGCACGAAGCCCAGTTATTCTATTATTGGGTTAGGGATCTCGGGCCTCTGTTCGACTTGTGTGATCACGAGCGCCACTTCGCAACCGTGATCCCACAGCGCGCCACAACCTGTCCACCGCTCTTGAGCGCCGTCTTAGCAGCATCCGCTAAGCACTCGAGCCGTATAGGGTTGATTGATTCATTGCTGGCCGACAAGTACTACCAAGAGTCCCTCACGGCTATCATCCCTTTACTTTTCAGCAATGCAGTAGTGAGAGACGACAATCTCCTGGCTGCTATCGTAGTCCTCCGTTTCGTGGAGGAGGTTGATGGTCCTTTCTCCCCGGCTGATCCACAGTCTCATCTCATAGGTACAAGGGCCCTGCTAGCGGCGCGCGACCGTAGTCGTAAACTCAGTAAGCTATGGGTAGCAGTGTTCTGGGTCGCGCTGCGCCAGGAGATTTTCATGGCGCTGACCCATAGCCGATCTGTGCACCCAGACTTGCTGATCGAGGATATCGTCTCTCCGGGTGGGCCGCCAGAGTGCGATTGCGACTACGCTAACAGAGTAATTTTCCAGGCCGCCTTATGCGTCCAGTATTGCTTCGGCGAAAAAGAGCGGCAACTTCCCACCTGGGAAGAGCTTAACAACTCCCTAGATCGTTGGTACGCCGAGCGACCGTGGCAATTCTACCCCATGTCATGCGAAGAAGATGAGGATCATTTTTTGCCCGAACCAAAGTTCCTCTCCGACGCAGGAGTAACGGGGTCGCAGCATTATTACCTAGCCCGACTCGTTCTTGAGGCCCATAACCCGACGACTCCAAAGTTAGGGCCAGCCCGCAAGATGCATCTCGAAAAGATAGATGAAAAAATGAAGCGGCTAGTACGTACAATCTGTGGAATCGCTAAGGGATGGGCAACATTTACCCGCCTCGTTTTCTTCTTTACTAACAAACACTAGGCTAACCCGCATTCAGCACCCGCCTATACGTATGTGCCCACCGACTATATCGCGGGGATCGATAACATTAACTCATTTTTTACTAGCGCTGCTAGTGTATCTATAGTAATCGCGGGCGATCGGTTCACAGAGAAGCATGAACAAGACACACTTTATGATATCTTAGTGAAGACGGGCGAGGAACTATTCTGGCCGACTTGGTCCGCGTATGATACTCTTTGTTTGTTGAGTCTGCTTCCGGTTTGTGTAGTTGGCTAATTATTATTAAGGCAGGAAGATATGAGATTAGCCTGGGGGTGGCCAGTTTCTGGGTAGATCGATTATAAAGAGGTGGGATGTAAGCGATGTGGTGATTATTCTTCTGGTTAAAGGAATTAGCTAGGATATCTGCACTACTCTAGCTCAGTAAGTCAATCGAAGGTATCTTCAAATCAGTTTCCTCTCAATTCTCCTAGATTATTGCCGGGAATAGCAATTTCATAACTACACTAATTATTAAAATCTACATAAATATGACAGCTGAAATCGAAAAAACCTGTACATCTAACATGCCAGAATCGCTATTGTCAGTTGCAGACGTAGCAACGTGCTTAATTTCGAAATCGGACAGCTTCTCGCCTACTTGGTACCGCTTCAGGCGCTAGGTAGCGCGGTGGTACACGATGCCATTCCTGCCTTCGCTGAGTTTCCAATATCGACGGAACTAAGTCGATAGTTTACCTGTCAACCACTAGTTAGAGCTATACCGGTTATCAGCCCGGGCGATAGCCGACTATGCTCGGCCATCCATACGCTCGACCTAGACGAGATCGTGGTCTCGGTCGAGGAAACCAAGACGCTTACTAAGGCCGATGTCGGCAATAGCGTCGAGAGTAAAGTAGCTTAATTAGGCTCAATAGTCGAGGATCTGGGCGCTCGTGTCCCAACTTGGGTGGCGTAGCGCAAGCCTTGTTGGCTGCGCGTACGAAGCGTTCAGCTTTATCGGCGAGTTTGTACTCTCATGTCTCCAGATTCGGCAGCACATACGCGGCAGGTATCTCCATGCGCTTCCGTGCATGTTCGACTTATCAACGACATCTACTAGGTGATAGTGGGATCCAGTTAGAGTCTTATAGAAGTCTCCTTCAGTGCACTTTACGCCATGGCCGTATATGCCCTTAATAGTCCAGTAGGAGCCGTATGAGAGTTAGCCCGAATGCGGAGAACAGGGTACTCCTTGTGCTTCTCGCATGGTGTTCTTAATCTGGTGCTCTTCTCCGTCGCCGCTTCGTACATGAAGACTGGGTTGGTCAAGCCAGCGGACGGACGATAGGCCAGGAACCTCCAGAGTTGTTTTGGGTCACAGGCATAATTGAAGACTGGGATGACTATAATGTAGACGAAAATAAAAGACAAAATCGACAAAGCGATCCTCGCTACGTCCACCTCGAAGGTTAGCTGGTTGAGGCGCAAAAAAGGCGAGGCGCATCTTGTATGGGATGAGTCTCGTTTCTGGCAGTTTGATGAGGATTTGAGAAACTAGGATGTTTGTTTAAAGTAAACCCGCTCAAGGATGAAATATGTTCATCCTTCAACCACATCAACCCTTTACCAGAGTTGAAGCGCGCAGCCACAACGGACTATGCATCACACATCGTTCGCCTCAAGAGGTTTATTACCTTATGCGCCTGCATCAGCCGTCTTGACACGTACGCCGTATAAATCTAACGTTGGTGAAACAGATCCGATTGATCCCGAAGACTGTTGTCCCGCGAGACGTTTCCCCTCCCCCTGGCTTAGCCAGCTTTCCCAGAATATAATTGTGGAGGTTTCCAAAATAACCCGTTCCATCCGAAAGGGGAAATTTTCCTATCCAGGTAATCTAGGGAAGTTTAAGTTGGGTGGGGTGGGAAGCGTTTCCCCGCCGTGGGGAAGCGGAGCATCGCCGACTCTAGCGAGACCCTAACTTTGGGGGTCCGGGGATAGATAAACTACGGCTAGATGAGTATCAGGGTGGATGGCGGAATCAACAGCGGCGGAGAAGGGAAATACTCTGAATACGATAAGTGGTCAAGATGTTCTAGAGAGAATCGTAATCTAAAGCGTCTGTCTTTATTCGTGTCTCTTGTTTTGTCCACTGCAATAATACCTTTTATTAGTCCTTAAAAATGGCTCTTTGCCCTAGGAGTAGTGGCCTAGTCACATACCTTTTTCGAAGGTACGCCATGGAATCAGCTAGACACATGCCATAATGCTTGGTTCGAGCAGCCAAGAATTTCAAAGCAAGAAGCCGACGACAACTCGCAACATAGCAGAGGAACTAGAACAAATATAAGTCTCCCAATTGCCCATACAGGTCGTCTTCCTTAATAACAGCCTCAAGAACCACGAAGTCATCATCTTCTAGGGATCCCAATCGGATACAGTAGAGATATCTTCATAGAATTAGCACGAGAGTGCCATCTTAGATACGAGGTATGTCCACCCTGTCGGCATGAGGGGGGGCCACCCGAGCAACAACACGCCTAGTCTCTAGTAGCGGCTACAAAAGAACCTTTCGAAAATCCGCTTGCCGAATCTTGAATATGCCGCCTTTAGATTAGGGAACAGTAATTACAAATACCACGACCGCGTCGTGGGCGTAGTTGCAGGATCTCTTTAGAGAGCCGGCGCAAAGGCACTCATGCCCGTCGGTAAGGCTGGCTAGAACCAAGGAGGATTTATTGACGTGGAAAAACCGACCTCTCTGCCATATTCCAGGAGAATTTGGGCCGCCAAGAGCGTGAGGTCATGGACACCCCTGCCCTAGAAGTAAAGGAAGACCCACCTTTGGAGCCCATCGACCTCTAACTATCGTGGCACTCTATCAAGCAATTTCCTAGCAGGAAGGGCAAATTCCTCAAGGTATCTTCTCTTCGAACCTTGACAGCGACTAAAGCTCACAAGTAATACACTACGCCAAACCGCATCTATATTCATTTTGAGTTGGATCTTGGCGGCCACTCAGAAATAAGATATAAAGCGGGTGATTATCTAAATATCATAAGGGCTTTCCGTTCTATCATTACATGACGATTGAGGTCCTAGTCAATAATGGCTGTTCAGGGATACTGGTTTAATTGCCATGAGCCTAAGGAGCTATCTACATTGCTATGTGGAAGGAAGTATACCCAGCGATCCAACCAGCTAAAGCAATATTTGACTGGCTTAACAAGTAACTTAGCCAATCAAGCTAAAACAACGCCTTTAAAATTACTTGCAATTAAGTTAACATATTTTTGTTTGATTGGATTAATTATAATTAATTATAAATAATTTAGTTTTTTTTTTTTTTTTTTTTATATAGTATTTTTAATAAAAAAAAGTAAGTTAAAAGTTATTTAAAAACTTTTTTAAAAAAAAGTTTTATTAAATAAATAAAAAACTTATTTATTTATTTTTATTTACTTTTAGCCTAGCTTATTTAGTTAAGCTTAGCTTATTATTTTATATTTATTTTTTATTTTAATAATTATTTTTAATATTAATATTTTAATTATTAAAACTTTTATATATTTTAATTTTAATATTAAAAAAAATAAATATTTATAATTATTATAATTAAATTTTTTTAATAATATTATTTTTAATATAATATTAATAATTTTAAATAAATAGTATAAAGTAGTTATAAATATATTATAATATATTTTAATATATTTTTTTATATAGTTTAATTGTTTTTTATAATTTTTTTTATAATTTTATTTATTAATTTATTTATTAATTAACTAATTAAATAGTTATAGTTTAAAATAACTATTTTAAAAATAATTTAATATTTTTAATACTAAATAAAAAATAATTTTAAAGGTTTATAAGCTATAATTTATTATAAAAAAACTAATAAAATAGCTTATAAAATAGCTTATAAATTTATTTGCTTTATTTAATTAGTTAACTAATTAATTTAAGTAAAAAATATTATCAAATTAGTTAAACAAGCTTAAAAACGCTTTTAAATCAGTTAAAACAAGCTAAAGGCGATTACTTTGGCTTGTTTTGACTGGTTGGATCGCTGAGTATACCAAAGCTCACTAGGTTATAGGACACTCCCCCTCGGAATCCGCTGAGCACTAGGCAGGTAATGTGCATGTCGTCAATGCAATTCACATTGCTCACTTAGCGCTTTCGACGTTGCTGTCGATTAGTACCTAAGGTCCAATCCACCTACTACTTGTACAGCTCCAGAAGTAGTGGAACTTTTAGTTGACTTACTCCCTTTGGTTTCTGAATAAACACTCTAACTGCATCCCCAACATTAACATCCATAGCATACACTGCGTCTACAGCATCCGCTAGTCTCTGACGAGCATCTGCAACCAATCGGAACTGTTCAACACCCGTATAGTTATCAGCTGTGTCCTCTTCTTCCAGCACGACAAGATTCGCCGAATGATAATTTGCGATAGTTTTTGCGTGTAGATGGACTAGCAGCATGGCGTATACAGCTAATAATAGAGCCCTGATCGCAAGAAATTGGGCTGGTTCGACACTCTCAGTGGCTGGGGTTGAATCAGCGAGTTGAAGCACATGGGCAACAGTATTATAATAGTCCACGGTCTCGAATATATGTTGTGGGGCGGTTCGCGGGATAATCGTAAATAAATAATTCGCGGCCTTGTCAACCACAGAACGTCCAAATTTCGTTGAGTACGTGGAGACACCGCGCGTGACGAGATTCTCATCTCTGTACCCCAATCGAGTTACCCTGAGCAAGTCCATAACAGCGTTCGGTTCTAGATGAGCTCGTAATTCTGTCCGCGGATGAGTCACGAGCTCGACAAGTGCCTAGAGGACGGCGTGACAAATATTAGCATCTCCATGAGGAATCATTGCGTTTAGCGCGTCCTGAGTTGCAAGCAAGAGAGTTCAGGCGGGATTACCTCAAGCACATCAAATTGGGCATTGGCTGATTTCATCACACTCTCTTTGAGATCTGCCCATTGGATATCCTCATCTTGAGGATCTATGTCGTAGTCGAACGTATTGATCCACGGCTTGTAGACGTAACTCTGCATGGATCTACTCTTTATCCTCGCGGTAAACAGGCGCCAAATTTCAAGTTTATAAGGTACGTGCGCGTCGTACAGCACGGCGATATCATGTGTAAGGATGCGGCGCAGGGTCCCCAGGTCGCGTCTCGTCATTCCCGACTCCCAGCGAGAAGGCATTCGGTCCAGGAGAAGCCTGTAGCAATCCTCAGGATGCTCGAGCGCAATCCTGTCAGGATCGGCGACGCGGACCTCTTGAGATTGGATGCGGTGGACGCAGCCCGACAGCGGGAGGGTCCGAAGCTTGCTGAACCATGACACTGCGCGATCGTAATGGTGCGGAAGCACCGGGAGCATTCTCACGACAGTCTTGATCCGGTGTCGAGGCAGATACGCCGTGGGCGGCGGCTTCTGCGGTAAACTATGCTTGCTAACCTTGCCGTGGGCTATTGCTTTACGGAGAGAGCTAGTGTCTCTTCGGATATTTGCGGACTGGTTGCTGAGCGCGCGTTGCGTCGGCCGTGTCCGAATTGGCAAGGCATCTTTGCCCGGACGAAATTCAGTGCCATACATCTTGCAACATGTCGTGTTGATAGGAGATGAATAATAGATATGAACGGCGTGTCGTGTGCGCTGTCGGAGGGGAGGATAATGGTATGAGATAGATGTTGCCTCTTGACCCAGGGAGCTTTTTGTGTTGTCAGTCGTGCGCGATTGATCTTGTTGATATTCCGTGTTATTTTGTTTTGTTACCACGGTGTTCTGGCACATAAGACACAGTATACCCACATTGTGCTTCAGTGCCCTTAACAAAAGTGGGACCAGCTTAGGCTAGCCATCTCTCCTGGCTGGACCTAGTTCCCTACTGCCTTTATCTTGTTTGATGCGCCCTATTCTCTGCCTATTCTGGTAACTAGACTATAATTTAAGTAATTTCGCTGCTTAGTGTAGACTGTGTAGTTGCAGGAGCCAGCCTAGTAAGTACGGCAAGGTAGCGAAAGGCGGATGAATAAGCGTAATTATTACTCGACCAGCGAGAGCCCTTAGGCCAGCTAAAAATGGGTGTAGATTATAGAGTATGACCGCCAGCTGAATATTTCCAATATTCTCACCGCTAGGGTTTGCTAAAGCACCCGCCAAGAACCCATGGGCTCTGTTGGGCGGGCGCTCACCTGGGCACAAAATACCCAAAAATCGGAAAGTTTTAAAATGGCCCAAAAGTTACGAAGAAGCAATATATGATTAGGACATCGATTAGTACAAAAGCTCAATAGGCTGCCAAGAACCCAAAGCCCACGTAACAGGGGGTCCTTGGGCCCTTGGCATTGGGTTGGGCTTTAAAAGCCTAACTCACAGCAACTAAGTTGCACTATGCGTTTATGCTATAGAAACTTAAGTATACTCAAGTAAATACTCTACGATTAAAAAATTCGGGATGATATCATGTTAAGCTTCTTTTGCAAAGGCAAGGCTCCTAGTTGTTTAACGATCGCGTGATAAACAAAGAAGTAAATCCTACGGGTGCAAATCAAGTGTAGCTAAGTATTTGTAGGTGCACAAATGACAGGTCGCGTGAGTAATGGGACAGTTCCGGTCAGATCAGGTAGGTCAGGTCAGGCATCCGTGACTGTTGATCTAAGTTAGGAAGTCTGTGTTTCTGTAAATTTACCAATGCTATTACCTTTCGTAAAGAGACTCGCTTGAAGTAGATCCCTTTCGCGGATCAAAGCCCCCGAGTACTGCCCGAGATGACCTAGTACCACTTCAATATGGACAGGTCAACTTGCCTTCGATTGGTAGTTCGGGTAGGCCGGATAAGTACGTGCCGAGTATACGTACGTAAATATCCCAGAACAATAAATAGAAACCACCGGCTAGAGGAGGGGCTGATTGGGCCGACTGAAGCCACGCGCGCCACCCCCTCTTCATCGATTCCTCCCTGCCTTGGGGACGATGAAAACGATGATGCTGTCTATTTACCGCTTCGGTGAACTTTAAACGTAGCCCATGTAATTCCCCAGTACAACCTCGTACAACTATCGAGAAGAATCTTGCCCTTGCCCTTTCCAATCCTGAATCCTACTTGTTGTCATTGACATTCATCTTCACGATGGCTGATAACAATCAACCCCCGCCGATGTCCATCCAGGACTTTGTCAGAAACTTCGCTAACGTGCACAGTGCCTTATCCGCTCAGTTCTACCTGTGGACATGCGGCCGCTTTATGCAGCCGTCCAAGGAAACCCCGAGGCCCTAGCCTGCCTGCAGAGCTTCGTAGAAGCCTTAGACGACAGATTACGCCTTATCCGACAGCATTGACAAGAGATTCGAAAGATTACGCGTCGAACGTCGAGGCCTGCGATCTTGGAATAGCTTTGAAGAAGATTCCGAGTATCTGGAATCGCTTCTACAACTCTCACTCCCATCAATCCCACTTGACTGGAAACCCGAGGTCAGACCCTGGGACCATTTCGCCAGTAGCGAGACATTGATGCTAAATCTGTACCATTCAACCGTGATCCAGCGCATCAACATTGCGCTTAGTGTCGCGTTACCAGGCACAGCACTCATCGGCTCGGTAGCAAGATTCCCTAGCTGGGGCACGGAGAACAGAGTGGAGGGCGGAGCCGAGGTGGGAATAGTCCCGGACCTCCTCGTTCTAGAAGGGAGACCAGAAAATGTAAAGAATTTGGCCGATTTGGCCAAGATGATTGTTGTTGTTGGTGATGCTAAGCTGAAGGTGGTGGACCCCGAAAAGGATAAGTCTATGATACTTCCTGGGACAATAGCCTGCCTTGAACCTTATCCGGCTCAGCCAGTTCAATATTGCATCGACCTCAAATTTCGATTTGGGTTCGTCCTGACAAACTTTGAGCTAGTACTTTTTCAACTAGTGCGACTAGACTCTCACCGGAGCGACCGTATTAAAACACGCTCATCCCGTCTCAATAACAGTAGCAGTCAACACGAACTTCCGCCCGAATTCGAAGACATCACCGATTTGTAACGGTACTAGTATATAAGGTGCAGACGGTCAGGTTCGTTCGACCTGATAACGTTCTATCTTTTGGTAGTGTTGTGGTTTAGAGCTGCACTTCTGTTCCGTGACACGATTATTCATCACCAATGCGCGGCCGTAAGAGTGATGCCTGGGAAGAGTTCGATGATGGCGACGCCGCCATCCCTTTAGTAACTGCGAGCAGCCTCTCACAAGAGCAACAACTCAATCAAGCGCCTGCCACTATTCAGCGTCTCACTTCCCAGGTTCCAAGCCAGCTCGAAGCAATAGATCAAGTCGAGGGCCAACTTCCCCCCATGTATACAGACAGCCATGTACAGAGACAACAGCTACCCGCTACTCCCCAACATGAACCTTCCTCTTCCGGTTCACACCGAAGCCTGGTATCAGAATCGTCGCCGTTAGCGAGGAAGGGAAATATGAATAGCGCGTTAAAGATGTGGAGCCCTTCGCAGTCGTTATCTTCTCAACGCCATCGTAACTTAAACTCCCAGGCTCACACCAGGACCAAATTTCATCATCGCCGCCGTTGGAAAGGAAGGGAAACACGATTAGCATGTCGGAAATAGGGGGCTCTTCGCAAACGCTACCGGATAGTCCGAATAGCTGGGCAAGAGACCCATGTTCTCATCAGTAAGTAATTGTTGGGACTGTTTTGTTCCTGTTTTGGCGATTTCTAAGGCATGGGATTTCCTTTTTTTCTTTTTGGTGGTTATACCTAGAAACTTCCAGGATCCTCGTCGATAATAATCAAGATACCGATAACTGACTCTGAGTGCTCTAGGGTCCTACCCTACCCAGAGCAAAGACATAGCATTGCGATTGTTCCAGCTAATAACTTTAGCGAGGCAGGCAAAAAGGAGTGGCTATCTCGAGATGGGGTCTAATAAGCTTTCACTTGAAGCTCTGGGATCCCTAAATCCTCAGTGGGACCAAAAATCACATGAACCTCGTAGCCCCACGGGGTGTTAAATGGGCCTTAATTGTGCTACATGATCTGTCTTTGCATTAACATATATTATAAGCTGTAATATATGTTACGTTTGGTGCACTTCTTCCCACCTTTATTAGGCCTCAAGAATCCACATAAAGGGCGTAGAACCAGACGTGAAGACAGTAATATTTCAAGAAGCGTAATATTCCTACGAGGAAATGCGGGAAGCAAGGCCATATCTATAACAACAGTCAGGAGTTCCTAAAGCTTCCTAGCATCCCACCGCAATCGTGAATGAATCTATTCTCGTCCTTCCCCATTCAACACCTACACCAAATGCACCCGCCAACTCACAATGCATGAGCCCCCAACTCCTTTCTACTTCTCTCCATTCTGCTTGTTCCAGAAGCTACGTTTCTTGGCGAGGGCCTTTCCACAGCGCTGTAGAAAAGGGGACTTGGTGCTACGCGCGCTGGGTACACTAGCAGATGAACTAGCAGCACCAGTGGTGCCTACTTCGCTCGGAGTACCAGAGGAGGCAGGGGCAGTCGTGGGCGCCGGATCTGAGTGCTCACAAGAAGCTTCATCCGTCACCCCAGTAGCAGCAGTAGTAGTAGTAGCCGCAGTAACAGCTTCGGCTTCGGCTTCGGCTTCAGCCTCATCAGCCATGCGCAGCACCTCCTCCACGGCACGGGACAGGGCGTTAGCGTTGTTGCGGGATTGTTCACGAGCGGCAGCGGCGGCGAGATAGGGCGCCATGACCCGTTGATGGGCTCGCTGCTGCATGGCCATCCAGCCTCCGTTTGCCATACCCGTGTCATCGTCAGCGCAGGTGACGGTATTGGTGTGAGCGTCGCCTGTGTTCACGTCGGCAGCCTCGTCCTCGTACGGGTTGGCAAGGGTGTTCACATAGGCCGAAGCTGGCAGAGAGAAGTCTCGAACAATAATGTCTGGCTCCCGTTGAGAGATCCCGAGCACGCGACCGGCCCCCTAGGCAGCGGTCGCAGAACCCGAACATCCCCCAGCAGCATTAGGAGGACGAGCAGGAGCAGCAGCAGCAATCAACTGGCTACGTCTATAAAGAGGTGGTGATGGTGGCGGGTAGTTGGGTGGAGCGCAAGGTGGCGGAGCAGAGAGGTGCTTTGCGGCGCCGGCCATGTTGTCTAAGAGGGCGAGGATGTCAGCCTCCAGCTGCTTATTCGCGCCGGTGAAGGAGCAGATGGAACTAGCGGGGCTGTGTTGGGATGTACCTTGGTTCATGGCTGCCTTCTGCTGGATCCTGGACCCTCGTTGAATCTTGACCGGTGTCTCGATGATCTCTCCAGTCTCATGGTTGTGCTTCATCGCGGTGGCGGCGAAGGAGATGTGCGCGTTAGCGCTCGAGGCAAGTCTTCTTGGGCTGTACTGATTCCCTGGCTGAAGATGGCGCGGTAGGTCTGGAAGGTCTTTATCAAAGGAGCCAAGCAAGGGAGTACTGCTCGTGGTCTTGATGGTGGAAGAAGGGTATGGGGAGGATGCAGAGGCTAGAGCGTGGAGAGACGAGGATCGTGGAGGTGTCAGCATAAACACATCTTCCTGGTTTTTGGCCTGGACTGTTTTTGTGGGATGCGGCTTGGCCTGCGGCTTGTATCGTGGTAGCCGCGAATAATATGGCTGGGTAGTGCCATAAGAAATCGGCGATAAGCCTGGGGAGGCAGCCCGTTCTGCAGCTGTGCTCTGGTTACCGATTCTGTCGTAATTGTCCTCGTCTATGCGTGCCAGGGTCGGCTTCGGAATCTTCTTCTTTGGGATGTTCAAAGGAGCAGGAATAGGAACAGGTCCGTGAAGCCCAAGGCGGTCCTATGTGAAGTCATGTTAGTGTTCTCATCAAAGAATAGCAATCTCACGCAACATCTCCCTTCACATGGGGAGATGCATCCCAGAATAACCCGATGACATCCTCGGGTTGGTCTTCGTGCTTACTCTCAGCTGTTGCGCAGTCTCTTGGACTCTCTCCTGTATCTCCTTTCTAACATTCTCCCCCACCTCAGTATCAATGGAGCTCGGCGATTTGGGGCTGGGCACGTCTTTCATGTTACCAAGAGAAAGCATCTTCTTTAAGGGCTTCGGGGCCCTTCCCGAGTATCGGGTAATGCCGTGCGGCGACTTCTTGTTTAACTCACGAGGATCTTTTGAGCCAGCAGGAGACAAAGCCTGGATAACCTTTCATTAATGGTTCTGGAATTAAATAAACAGTTAGATGACTTACGTTGACTCGATCATGTTGCTCACAAGCCACTCTAGAGAAATCTTGTCTGAAATTATCAGTTGACTTTGTTGGCCGCAACATTTCTAGTCGCATGTTGTTTCTTCCGAAATCATCGTTCTCATAATGGGCCCCTTCAGGCACAGCAAGTCCCCGTCTAACTGCTTCTTTGAGTGGGAGATTAGGGGAGAGTGGGTGATGATGATATTTCTTGGAGAGTGTGTCATGATCAGTGCCGCTGGATTCGGCCATCTTGGACTGGTTTCAATCACCAAGAACAGAATGGTTAGTCAGTCACCTGCGCCACAGGTATATTGCAATTTGGGCGGATGGATAGTTAGTGAGAGGGAGATGGAGCGGAGGGAACAGCAGTCGAGTGTGCAAGATGTGATCCGGCTCTAGGTCGGCGAAGGCGAGAAAAGCTCTGCAGCCGTATTCTTCCCTGCTGTGTGATTTCGAATTCGGAATAGGACCTAAATTGGACGTGGTTTTGCACAAGAGTTGTTGGAAAAGTGTGGGAGTGATAACAACGGACCAACAAAGACGTGCGACGGCACAACCGTTACTACTCAGTAATGACGAGGTCAGGTTGAAGTGAGAAATTTGTAGGAATGGAGGGCAAGGCAGTGCCGATGGAGTTGGGAGCAATCAAAAACGTACCACCACAGGTAGTGATATCTGTTGCTGGGCGACATCAGCCATAGGTGATTCCCTTGAACACCAGCTGGCTGGAAAGTTCTCGCAAAGGTCCCCACACTTATTACCTATTATTCTCTCATTATGTATTCACTCTGAGTCTGTAATGAGTGCAGTCATGGAAATAACGCCAACGGTGTCCATGGGATCAATGGCCCTCCTTAACAAGCACTAGCTGGGCATCTGTCTAATTCCCCGGAGTTACAACTAGGGCTCATATGTCTAATCGTAGTAATTAACTTTTACACAGCCACCTTGAATCGTATCGAGAAGCGTAGTAACTACGCCGACTAGGCTTATTCTATAACCCAGATTACATACTGACAGTAATTTGTAGGTAGCATGGAAGTTGACTTACAACTACTTTAGCTTACCTAACTTACCTGTTTAACCTTCACTATCTCCGTGCTCCCTCCGAAATCACTTCGTTCATTATCTCCGATTCGCCAAGAAGTATCCAGTCCATTGTCCAGGGTACTACCTGGGCTCCCAACCCCAATCTTAACCAGTCTAGGCTTAGTTTCAGGGACAGTACAGCAGTACCAGTCTTCGAAACCAGCCACAGCCGCTCAGCATAACTAGAGCCAGGACCAGTCATGGACTTTGATGTGGCTTTTCATTGTGGGTACCGAGATTGTCGATCTGTTGTTCTTTTCCCTTTCCCTCTCTCTGCATTGCAGCGTCTGGATCCCCGGCGGCCATGTGAAGACTGCATGCGAGGTATTGAGACAAGCATTGCCTTCCGATCGCCGGTAGCAGCATCAGCGCCAACGACAATGTTCGCCAGACACGGGGCTCGCTTCAAGATATCCACTCGGTCGCATTGTCAATCTAGAATCTTACTACCCCAGACGCGCCGTGTTTGGCCCCCACTGCGCCAGGGCTTCTCCTCTGGTACCAGAACACGGGCGACTCGGGACTCGGCACCCATCTCGGAGCCTGAGTTTGGGTCTGAACCGCCCCCAAGGCGCGAGGATGCCCCACAGTCTCTTCTTTCAAAGGCATTGGAGTCCGCTCTAACCACACTGGCCTCGGTTGTGGTACTCGGTGTGGGGTTCGCCGCCACCGGCTATGCCTATCACAAGGCCTACAAGCACATGCAGCTCAAAAAGATTGAAAATGCCTTCGAGCCTGGCGATCCCGTCCTCGAGCTGGCTGCCGTCGGCAAGGAGATCCCGTCGCCGCCGATGCCCCAGCATTGGGTGCAGCGCGAGGAGCAGAGCAAGATCGATGCCATCATCGACGGCTCCGAAAAGGGGCACTACTATCTCATCATGGGCGATAAGGGCTGTGGCAAGAGCAGCATGCTGCTCGAGGCTATGCGGAAAATCAACGGCGAGGGATGCGCCATGTTCGAGGCCCATTCCGACCTGGAATTGTTTCGGATCCGGCTCGGCAAAGCTCTGGACTATGAATTTCATGAGGACTACATTGGTGGCTACTTTAGTGAACGCGGTCCTCGAGACACCACCGCCCTCCTGGACATCGAGAGGGCCCTCAACAAGCTAGAGAAAGTCGCCTTGCGACACCGCAAGAGGAAGAACAAGCCTCTCATTCTCATCATCAACCAAACCCAGCTTCTTCGAGACGATCACGATGGGCGTGACCTCCTCGAGCTTCTGCAGCAGAGGGCAGAGCAATGGGCCGCTTCGAATTTGGTGACCATGATCTTCAACACGGACGACTACTGGATCTTGGAGCGGTTTAAACAGCTGGCTACGAGAATGGAAATAATCCCGGTAGGGGACTTACCAAAGCAGCAGGCCCTGTCGGCGCTGCAACGGTATCGATACCGTTACTTCAAGGAGGTGCTCGAGAAGAAGGCTCTAGAAGAGATTTACGACCGTGTCGGTGGGCGCCTTTCCTTTTTGAACCGGGTCGCCAAGTCTCACGACATGCTGGGCACGTGTGATAGCATCATGGAGATCGAGAAAACCTGGTTCTTGAACCAATGCTGGATTCTAGGGTCCGAAATGGACGACGATGTCATGGACCAACAGAAATGGGCTGTAAGTTAGATCCGACGTACTGGAATTTGAAACAACATGTGGAGAGAGAGAGAGAGGGAGGGAGAGGGAGAGAAACCCTGCTGACTCCTAGGCGTAGTCGGCAGCCATGGTGCTCGCACAGGCCCTCGTAGACAAGGAAGCGGATATGGACAAGACGTACGACCCGGAAACCGGCCATGTGCTTCCGAGCTTTCCCATGCACGAGGCCCAGCAGATCATGACGAGAGCTGACTTCATCCGCGAACTGGACCGGTTAAACCTCTTCACCATTACAAGTACAGCCCAGGTCCGCGCAAGCTCCGTGCCGATGCACCGAGCATTCAAGGAAATATGTGGCAAGGACGGGTTCCGCCAATTCCTTGAGGACACGTTACAACGAATCGCAGATATCGAGAGCCTAGGCCGTACCAGAGAGTTGGTGGCCAAAGACCTGGTGCTAGGCGGAACGTATGAGATCTCTAGAGCTCCAGACAGGAGCGGCAAGCTCGAAGTGACGCTGAAGCAGAAGGAGGAAGATGGTGATGACGATGACGATAAGAAATGAGCGGGATGGAGAGACACAGACGATAAAAGTATGCAGAGGGTTTTGTCTACGACTGCGAATACATTGCTGCAGGGCCAGCATTCCTTTTCCTTTGTGTGTATCAGTACAATGTACAGACTCTTATAATACTGCACAATACGGCATGACCTCGATGGCATAGACAACACTTTGAGGAATTTAGACGACCTTCACGGGCTATTTTCATTGTAACAATAGTTTAAGACCGATAGATAAATTATTTTTGTTGATACCGAAGAGTTATCATATACGTGATTTCTTAGTCCACGTCAAACTCAGATTGTAGCCCTCTAGCTCTTCTCCATGTATTCGATTGATTATCATCGAGCTGGCATGGATCAGACGTGGCGAGCTCCTTTCCATCCCTTCTATTCCACGTGACATGTTGAAGAGTCATCAACACCCGATAATTTGGAGCAAAAACTCTCTGGAATATCATGTTCACAATGTTACCGAATACGGGAACTTTATGTTTCTGGCCTTAGGCTTTAAATTATGAGAGGATGGTTGATGATTTGTACCGCGATAACATCTGCAATTGATACCCATTTAATCTTGTATCATTCATTTCTACGGTTGTGAGAGAGAACTCTTAGCTCGAGATAGACTCTCCTGCAGATATACCACTCCAGCTACTCCAGGCTTCTCGTCGACGACTGCATTGAGCTACCAGAATTGATGCCGTCCTCCACGGCGTGCGGGATGAATGTCGAGATACGTTTATGAAGTCCCCGACGAGGTCCCCGAGTATCATAGCCACTGAACGCTGCGTCCAGCCATGGCTCTTGGTCAAATTTCACAGACGTATCAGCGAATCCTTTGGGCGCATGCGATTAATTCGGAGTCATATGAATGCGAATCCCTTGCTGACGCTAGACTGCATCATTTTGAAAGAAAAAAGACCCCATCATCGTGTTCCTATTTCCCCCAGCGGCAAATCGGCAATTGAGATGAAGAGGCAAATAGGCACACATGATAGAGTGTGGGGTAAAAAGACCGGCCCAACCATCTACCCTGCCCTCCTCTTTGATATACCTAGAAGGCTATAGTGAGACCGGGACACATGATGTATCTATTCATACATGATGTCATGTGCGAGTCCTGAGACTCCCCGCACGCACGCGGGACGGCCACGTCTTTTCGTCACATACAAACCAAACCATTTACATACTATCAAGAGATGTCCCTCAGGAGCAATGACTAGTTTGTCAGGGCCCGAACACGTAGAAGTAGTGACCATGATAGATATAGATGCGTATAACGGCAGCAGCAGCACCCCGGGCGACGTCGTGCACGCGTCGCCGACGCCGTCCACCGTGTCATACCACAGTCAGTAGTTCTCGGGGCTATTTTCTCCTTCTTTCGGCTACTTTTAAAGCAGAAGCTTTCCTTTCCGGGCCAATACGGTGTCTAGAGGCTTCTAAAGCCCTCGTAAATTCATTTGAAATGGTGATAACTGACTCCGAGCATTCTAGTGCCGCTCCGGCGCGGGCTGCTGGACGTCGGCATTTTCAAGGATACGATCCTGCCCAGCCTGCAGCTGCACGTGCCTCTGGCCGTGGTGGCGTACGGCGTCGGACGCGCGACCGACAGCGTTGAGGCCAAGGACTGGCTCTGGCCGATCGCGCCGATGCTTAACGGCTGGTGGAGCGCCGTCGGGCGCAAGGTCTACCGGCGCGGACTGACCTTCCGTCAGGCGTTCGGCACGCTGTCGCGTCCCGAGCGGCTGCTGCTGACGGGGGTCACGCTGTGGGGAGGCCGGCTCTTCTACCGGATCGCGAGCCGGAGCATCCGGCGTCGCCGTCGCGAGCAGGGCCGGGACGACCCGCGGTACGCCGTGCAGAAGCGCGAGGAAGGGGAGGGCTTTTGGGACAGGGCGCTCTTCACGCTGTTCCTGCCCGAGGCGCTCGTGCAGACCGTCATCTCGCTGCCCGTCACGGCGCCCTTCCACCACCAGGGCGCCGTCCTGACCGGATACCACCCCGCAGTGCAGGCGCTCGCGGTGGGCCTGTTCTGCGCCGGGTTTGCGCTCGAAGTGCTGGCGGACGTGCAGCTCGAGCGGTTCAAGGCGTCGGCGCGCGACGCGACGTCGGTGTGCAAGGAGGGCGTGTGGAGTTTAGTCCGCCATCCCAAGTGAGTGCTTGCTCTCCCATTCGCTCCCTCACTCCCTGACACACTCCCTCATTCTCTCACTCCCTCACTGCGTCCCAACTAGTCTCCCCCTCCCCCCCCTTCCTTCCAGCTCGCCGGGGACATGACATGGCATGGATGGTTGATGATAATAATAATAATCGCGTGTGTGTTACGCACATACAGCTACCTCGGAGACGCGCTCGTGCACCTCTCGTTCCCGCTGCTACTATACGGGTCGGACATGCTGGCGCCCGTCGAGGTGCTGGGCGGGCTGGCGAACTACGTGTTCCTGCGCCGCGTCGGCGGTGACCGGCTGACGGAGCGCCACCAGGCCCGGCGGTATTCGGAGTCGCAGCCCGAGAAGTTTGCCGATTTCCAGCGCCGCCGCGAGACGCACAACGCGTTCTGGCCGGCGGCCGATGTCTGGACGAACCAGTGGCTCTGGGTCGTGCTCGGGGCGGGCGCTGCCGGTGCGCTTGTCGAGCACGTATTGCAGTACATGTTCTGAGCTGAGATGTGTTGGCTGGTTGGTTGGTGCTGTTGTGCTTGTCCATCCGTCCGTCTGTTTTTCCATCTACCTCGTCGTCTTGGCGTCTGCCGATTACACCATCTTTCGATTGCGGCCTTGTTTGGTGTAGTAGGTATCTGGAAGCAGGTAGTCATGGTGTATCGAGTGGTATTGAAAGGTCTCGTGGAGGCATCAAGGCCTCCCCACGTGTAACACTACCATGTTTAACCACATATGGCATTTTACTGCTCATTGTTTTTTTCCATTGTACTGGAACACATTGCATTGCCTGTTATTGCGTGCTGCTTGGCTGTGTACAGCACACCCACCTACTTAAGGTATGGAGTCTCGTGAAGTAGGAGATGGAGATGGATCCCGAACCCATGGCTATGGTACCGTACCGTAGAAAACCGCTGCCTGCGGCTGGCAAACATAAGTAATCTCTTTGCGCCCAACTCTACTTACTGTAGTTATAGCAGGACATTTCAATCCATCTATACATATATCTTCATAGCCGTGTCCGTCTTGGGCTTGTTTCAACGGCACAAGTGAGCCAACGAAAACATCTTGAGGCGAGGAGGAGGGAGGGTCTGCATCTTCAAACAAGTCTGTAGGTCTTTGAGGAATGGTTATTATGGATATAAGTAGGTAATGTGTTCTAGGTACTTAAGCCATGGAGTTCAATTTAGATTCCCTGAAAGAACTGAGTGGTGGAATATATGATATATGTGCAGGACTACCTCAGACGATTAAATGCTCTCGAAATAGGAAACAAGATACCTACTTCTAGTGAAATACCTAGATACTGGTAGGCTCTATGTAGTTATCTAGTTGTCTTACGGTGCCTAAATACAGTGCGCATATATAAAGACGCTGTATTAGTAAATTCGCCACACGCCACCTTTCTGCCTGCTCTCTCTGCTTAGTTAGATAGTAGTTACCTTTCTGCACCGCCACAAGTCATAACTCTGTACAGCGTAAGTGTAGGGTGAGACATGCATGAGGCTAATCTCAGGCTAGTACAATGTTGGATTGTTTAGAGGGGTATCCACCTACCCCTCCAAAACAGCGACTCAGCCAATCAAGCGAGCAATGACGCATGCTATGCTGTTGCCCCGGTAAAGGCGACTGCCCACATGCTATCTACCTGCTGGGCTACCTAATGTAGGCGGCCTAGGCCTTGTATCTACCGACTAATCATGTACCTACCTACCTATGCGTATGTTAAAAAAAACCACCATCAAATACTTCCATACCTCAACCTTCCCACCCACTTACACATCACCTACCTGTACATACATACCTACTGTCCGTGCACACGTCTACAACCACTGACGGATAGCCTTGATCTGATATCACAACGATCTCGCCGTCGCCCTGATCGCGTCGCGACCGGATAGCCTTTACGATACGATATCCCACTCAAGTCTCCCGTCCGTCTCCTTGAGCCCGCCTTGCACGAATCAACTCCTCCTCGTCGTCGCCGTTTTCAACGTTTCGGCCCGACAAACGAAGGCCAACCATGTTCGTCCTCAAGAATGGTAAGCAACGATAATAAGGTTTTGCATTTGCCCCTCTTTGCTCCCTCTCTCTGGCGGGTGTTCTCTATTTGAGTCGAATCAAAGTAGAGGAGATTGTGCGGGAAACTGAACTGGACCGTGTCGGTTCTTGTCACCCTATGTGTATTATTCGTCTCTTCTTATTCTCATGTCTTGTCATCTTCCGGCTCTTCTCATGTAACCGTTGCGGTCCTGTACTGTCGGTAGCAAGCATTGTTTGTCTACTCCCGTGTGTGTTCTGTGTACGTACTCTCTATTCCGTGCTGGGTACGGCGCTGCAGGTATCTAGCAGCTGTATGTACCTCGCTCGCTCGCTACTCAGCCTACCTACTACTATCGAAACACACTGCTATTTGCTTTTCCCACGCGCCACAAGCCGCACTCTCACTTATCTGATTACCTCACCCATCGGACTCGTAATCATCCTCTGCTAACACCATCTGTCATCGTCTTCGCAGTCGGCAAACTCCTGTTCGGCAGCAACAGCCAGGAGTCCATGATCGAATTGCCCCAGGGCCAGCTCTATCTCGTCCGACCGCTCTCGCCCAAGGGCTACTCCGAGCTCATATTCAAGGACGCCGCCGTCCGCATCCGCCGAACCGGCCAGGACTTCCAGTACCAGCTCGTCGTCCAGCGTGTCTACGAAGAGGGCGAGGCCGAGCTGCTGGCTGAGGAGGAAGGAGAGGACGCCGAGATCGACGCCCTCGCCGCCGAGCGAGACGAGAAGACCTTCCTGCTCGACGAGGCCGTGCATTTCCGCATCGAGCGGCGCAACCGTGCCGAGACCGTGCTCGCGTGGAAGGACCTGAGCGGCGACGTCGGCGACCTGTACGAGTTCGTCTGCGACCCCTCGGTGCAGCCGGCCCAGGTCGACGCCTTCGAGCGCATCGCCAAGCAGTGCCAGTACGAGCGCAAGTACCGCAAGGCCCACGCCACCGCCTCCGACGCCGACCTCCGCCAGTTCGACTTCGACGACGACGAGCAGCCCATCCCCCAGGCCAGCCCCATCCACAGCCCCCTCCACAGCCCCATCCTCGCGAGGTCCATCGAGTCCGCCGACGCCATGTTCCAGCTGAAGGGCGACGCTGGCCTCGCCCACGCCGGCCGAGAATCCGAAGAGCCGGAACAACAGCTACAGCAACAGCTGCAGGCAGAACAGCAACTCAACGCGTCCCCCCGTCCATCCCACCCCAAAGCGCCGCCCGCCGCTCCCCCACAGCCCGAGCCTGTTGAGATCCTCTCCCACGAACTGGCAGAGTTGCACTTCTTCGATTTTCCTTCGGGGTCCTTCGTTCTTCGGGACGCCTCCGTCGCCGCGCAAGTCTCAGACATAGGCGGGTGGAACTACTGGCTACACGTTGCTAGCAAAGACAACGAATGGCTGGGAATTCCCGTTGTCGCCGACATGAACCCCGTATTCAACTTTGAGTTCCTGTCTTTCATCTTCAACCAGTTCACCGACGACGGATCCGCCTACTCCTGGCTGCTGAGGTTCAAAGATCAGGACACCCTCGCACGCTTCCAAGAGGGACTCATGCAGGCCCTGTGGGAGCAGCTGAACGAGCAGAAATGGTCCAAGGTCAAGGACCGGGAGCGCCAGTATGTCTTGGACGCCTTTGAGGACTTGAAGATGGATGATGCTCCCATCGAGGAGGAGGAGGAAGAGACCGAGTCCGAGCGCGACGAGACCGACGATGACAGACCCGCGAGCGAACATTACGACAGCGACGAAGAAG
Source organism: Nemania abortiva (assembly GCA_022578505.1). NCBI lineage: Eukaryota > Fungi > Ascomycota > Sordariomycetes > Xylariales > Xylariaceae > Nemania > Nemania abortiva. The sequence goes on along the minus strand of MU392809.1, from coordinate 7,377 downwards.
AGGAGGACGTCGAGACGCAGCCCAATGATGACGATGTCAACTCGGGCCTGGCCGTTGGCTATAAGCACGATCGGTCCTTCGTCGTCCGCGGTTCCAAGATCGGCGTCTTCAAACACCACCCGAACAACCACCTGGAATTCTCCACCAATATCTCCAAGGTCGAGACGCCAAAGGGCGAGCTGTTCAGCCCCAAGAAGGTCATGCTGCACAACGAGGATCGCAACATGATCCTGCAGAAGGACAACGATCCGCACAAGCTGTACCGCATGGATCTCGAGTATGGCAAGGTCGTGGACGAGTGGAACGTGCACGAAGACATCCCTGTTCTCGAGTTCGCCCCCGAAAACAAGTTCGCGCAAATGACGCACGAACCCACATTCCTCGGCGTCTCCAAGAACGCCCTGTTCCGAGTCGACCCTCGTCTGTCCGGCACCAAGCTTGTCGACTCCCAGCTCAAGCAGTATGCTTCCAAGAACGACTTTTCCGCCCTGTCCACTACCGAGAAGGGCTACATTGCGGTGGCGTCCAACAAGGGAGATATCCGCCTGTTCGACCGCCTCGGAATCAACGCGAAGACGCATATTCCGGCGCTCGGCGAACCCATCATCGGTCTGGACGTGTCTGCCGATGGTCGCTGGGTTCTGGCCACGTGCCGCACGTACCTGCTCCTCATCGATGCGATGCAAAAGGCGGGAAAGAATGAGGGCAAACTAGGCTTTGAAAAGTCCTTCGCGGCCGATGCGAAGCCCCAACCTCGCCGTCTCACGCTCACCCCGGAGCACGTGGCCCAGTTCCACTACGAGACGGGTCAGGGAGTTTCGTTCACGCCAGCTCGGTTCAACACCAGTCGGACGACCGAAGAGTCGTCCATCATCACGGCGACGGGTCCCTACATTATCGACTGGAACTTGAAGAAGGTGGTGCGCGGTGCCAAAGCCCCCTACATCATCAAGCGATACACCGAGAATGTCAAGGCCGACGACTTCAAATTCGGATCGGACCAGAACGTCATTGTTGCTCTTCCCAACGAGGTCAACATGATTGGCAAGAATAAGCTGAGCCGACCGACGCGGGAGAGCATCGCGGGCGACTTTCAACGACTCAGCACGCCGAGACGCAGCTCCGGCCGTATTGGTACACGGCAAAGCGGCCGTTACAAGTTGGGTAAAGAGGACGTTGTTGATTCGCCCTATTAAGGAGAAGCTTACGTGTGACGGATAAGAGCATGGCCCTTGGTCCTTTCTTTTTTGTTTTTGTTTTTTTTTTTAATTAATTTTTTTTGGTTGCTGATGAGATATGGGTAATGGTTTTACGAGATAACGGTCCAGCACACGAAACAGGCCAGGGCTCTCTGCTGCGATAATACCCCGGAGTTCGGTAGGGTAGAGCACAAGGTGGCGCTGCGCTGCTGCGGATGCCACAAGTGCGCAAGAATGGCTTTCTACAAGAACAGCTTGGCGACTTGGTTTGTACGTACGTAGCTATGTTGTATGTAGTACAATAAACGATACTATCGAGATACCCGTGTGTTCAGTGCAATACCTAACCAATGCATGGCGATGTTGAATTGGGCCATATTTGCCTCCCAGAGCTGTCTGACTAATCTTCGGCCTGCTTGGCGATGGATAGCGCTGATCCGTATAAGCCTGGGCGCCGGTTGACAACGAATGGCTCTCTGAGAGCGGAAGTCGTAGGGCTACCAATCACATACATAGAATCCATGAAGATCTTCATGCGGAAATACTTAGTAATATAGATTTTCCTCTCCACTGCACAGCCCGGACAACGACCTCTGAGAGGGGCCCTTTACTGCAACGATTAGCTAGTGGCGAGTGCCATGTCTTAGATTCTGTCCTAGGCTTGGCGTGATCACAGCCCCCGTCGTCGGTAGGGGGGGACCAGCACGATGACAGCATATCTAGTGAAAAGGCCGAAAGAGATCAGTTCATCTCATGGAGTATTATCTATTTACTTCCTTTACAGGCCGGAGCCGAACACGTACTACCAGAATTGACCCGACTTTTGTCGGTGCAAAGCGCTGCTTCATATCATCGATTGAATTAATTGGACGTATGGTCGGCATGCACTAGACGGCCGGCGTAATTAGGCCACGGAATAGGTAGGTATTTACTTGCCTCTATAAGTATAAGAGAAAAGCCAGACCAGCACCTTTCGCTTCGGCGTCTCCCCTACCGTCCGTATGAAAAGGACCATCCATAGCCAACGCGATTGATTCTCGTCAATCCAGCTGTCAATCCATACATACATATATATATATATATATATATATATATATATATATATATCTATATACATATGTAACCGGTGTTGGCATGACCCGACTGACGGAGGAGACGGGTTCGGCGACAGGCCAGGGCGAGACGACGCCGCCTCGGAGACATTGCTGGGAATGTCTCCGCCGGCGACTCGTGTGCGATTCGGCGCGCCCCGTCTGCAACCGATGCCGTGCCAGCGGGATCGTCTGTCCCGGCTACGGCGAACAGCAGCCGCTGCGCTGGGTGCAGCCGGGACGAGTGACGGCTCGCAATCGACGGCGACCGAAAGCCGGCGCAGCGTCTCATAGTGCTCGTGCCAAAAAGAAGACGACGGACGATAGTGACGTCGATACCCACGCCAATGTCGATGGTGACGACGAGGCGGCGTACGAGACGGCGTTGATGACCAAGTGTTTCTCCGCCCTGATGGAGCCCCGGGCTCTCAATGTGCTCATGAAGTACGACATTACGTGCGAGAACTTCATCGGCCTCCGCGCGTCATACGAGTGCAAGTCCGCCCCCCCGACTCACCTCCCTTCATCCCGCGAAGTTGTCTCGCCCCGAGCCCGCCTGCTGATATGATATCCCCGCCAGCCAGACAACGTAGAGATCTACGAGCGCTGCTCGCCGCTGAAGAGCCTGCGGGGCGAGGACCGGTTCAAGCTGCCCCTCGCGAATGTCGCGGCGGTGCTCCCGGCGCCGATCAAGGCGCTGTTCATCCTCTTCGCGCTGGGGTACCAGATCCACAACCTGCCGCGCGACACAGACGCGAATGTTCGTGCCCAGGCCAAGTCCGCCGTCGCGTTCTGGACGTACCAGAGCGTGCGGAAGCTGAATGAGGACCTGGCCGAGGAGTCGACGCGGACGACCGATGGGACGATGACGAGTATTGTGATGGTCATGATGGCCGATGTAAGTGGTAGCAAGCTGGCAGGCAAGCAAGCAAGCAGTCACCTTTTCTCCTCCCCTCGCCATCCAATCCGGTCGGAAGGGTCGGAAGAGAGGGAGACGAAGAGAGATGGAGGGGGTGCCTCAAGCCGCAATCGCAGTCCAAAAGCTGAATGCTAATTCGAGTGCCACCAACACAGCAGCAATTACATCCCTCCCCTCGCTGGCGCTTCCATTTTAGAGGCCTGATGAGGATATTCCAGCTCCGCGGCGGCGTGGAGAAGGTCGTAAGGAGTTCTCGGAGTCATTTTCTTCTTATTTCGGCTACTTTTCAAGTGGAATATTTCCTTTTGGGGCCAATACAGTGCCTAGAAGCTTCTAAAGTCCTCCTAACTCTACTCAGAATAGTGATAACTGACTCCGAGTTCTCTAGTGGGCCGAACGTCCTCACCTACGCAGTGGGATTTTGACTTGTATCATGTAAGTCTAATTACTTACATACAACCTAAGCCGTACCCCTAACCCAATATCGTATCATGGCGAATTAAAATAAAATAAAATAAGAAGAAGAAGAAGAAGAATATCATAAATCACGTACTTCCATTTCGAACCGCCTGCTAATCTCCCCCGGTGCAAAGAGGCGAGGTCTTCGCCAACACGACGAGTCCGAGCCACGACCAGATCACCGATCTATCACATCCCAAGAATCTCGAGTTCCTGGAGTCGGCGTGGGGAAATGGCGTGCCGCACGTGTACATCGGGTCCATCTGTCCGTCCTCGCTCTTCACCGGCGTTATTCTGATCAACCATCTGCGCGGTCTCGCGGTGCAGGGGATAGATAACATTTCTTCCCTCTCACTATCAGCCCCCTCGTCCTCCACGCCCTTCCCCACCGACGCGCAAACCCTCCTCAACCGCCTCCTCAGCTTCTCGCCCGACGCCTACGCCTCCCTCAACGGGACCGACGAGACGCGGGAGAACTGGCTCCTCGTCGGGCGCATCTACCACTCCGCGACGGTGCTCTTCTGCATCCTCTCGCTGCAAAGCGTGTCTCTCCTGCCCTCCGGCGACAGGGCCAAGGCCTTCTCGCGCATAATGCGCACGCACTACGACCGCCTGCTCCTCGACCTGAAGACGGCGTACCGGCACGCGCACTTCAAGAACTGCTTCTTCTGGGCGCTGGTGGTGGCGGGGGTGTACGCCGTGCGCGGCAGTGCCTTCGAGCGCGCGTTCGTCGCTGACTCGCTCGTCGAGGCCGTGCCTGATGTGGGTAATTCCATACCGTTGCTTGCGCGGAGGGTCCTGATGACGTTCTGGGGGTCCGGGAAGACAACGTGGGACGAGTGCTTTGATCAGCCTTATATTTTCCTCATGTGAGTGCTGGGTCGCCTGATAAATTCTTTTTTGGCCTCATCTGTGCACGAAAAGAGATGGACGGCGCGAGGATACCGAGATACTAGCAGTGGGATGAAACGAAAAGAAATGACACTACTAGGCCTGCTTTTCTATGAGTGACGGCATCAGACCTCTCAAGAGTTAGGGGTGAGGGATGCATACCAAGCGCCGCTAATTCCTATCGAGTTCTGCGATCAAGTTTGTTCGGTGGGTAAAAAATATTTCAACATTCATTGGGCGGATCGAATCCTCTCTCCGGACCGGGCGGCTTGCTTAGCGAGGTGACGGAAAGTAATCTCCTAGAGAATATACGGCACGGAGTACTGTCATTCTGGGAAGTATACGATGTTTAGAAACTACGTTGCCGGTTTGAGGCAGAGTATCCGGATTCATACTCCACGCAGAGCGCAGCAACGAGTAGTCACTTATTTACCATAGCCGTATGGTTATTATGAGGACTACATAAAGGCACGGCTAGCTATACAGTTACCTGTTTATAAATCCACCTCTTCTGAATTGCTCATATAGATATGTCATCATGATTACTCGCTGAATAGAATGTCTTCCTGCCTACTATCATCTCGTCTTCCGTATTCCCTCGGTGGGGAGATGTTCTCTAAGGGCACCTTCGCGGTCGTGAATCAGCACGCACCGGATCCAAGCAGTTTAAGCATTCACTCCACGCGGCGGTGAGAAGAGAAGTAAGGTGCAAGGGACCATTCGCACATACTTAGATACAGGAAACTGAGGGTTTGTCCAACAGATAGTGATTGGTATCCACGGAAGCTATGCGACGCAACTTGGCCAAGATAGAATGTTGGCTAACTAGGTATGCACCACAGATATCAACCGTAGGATGACCGATTAAGAGTACTTACTTAAGGTCTCCAGGTAACGCGGCCTCGCGGAAACCATAAATTTGGTAATTAGGTGCCTTGCGGGGCCCCCGCTAGGATCGTTTGTGCGATGCTAGGTCGAAGGGTGAAGAGCTTTCTAAAAGAAGGCCGGGCTGCAGTCGATATATGATCATAATTCTAACAGTGAATCAAAGCGCTCTGTCACTAGACAGTGCCGAAGAAAGATACGAAACGAGTTAACAACAAGAATAATTAACTCGCAATATAGACGCACAGAGCAAGTATCATAGTATTTGCCAGAGCGAACCCCTAGGTGGAAAACAAAGGCAGCGTGCCCAACGAGCACTAGTCTAGAGATCAGGGGCGGCGATTCATTGGCACAAAATGACGCTTATCGTAGCTTTTCCTATGAATAATCTCATTCGCTCTCGATTCTATTCGCGGGATGCACAGCTTGCCAAGCGGATGATCGATGAGACGATGAGCCCACCCTCGCGTTCAGCATGGAGGGCAAGGTCATGGCATCGTAACCCAACCGGCGACTTAGGCCAAGTCGGCGATCAAGGACTACTCCCCGGCCTACACACAAGTCAGTATTACCACAAGGAAGAATATCCGCGTATCCATCCCGTGTGAGGAGAGTGATATTCCCTATCTACGCGATAACGCAAGCGGGACGGGCCAGTCCCTCGGGCTCTTGATGTCATGATCTGACGCTGCACAATTCTAGCCGTATGCCCGTCAAATGGCCGTCTCGCCGTTAACGGGGCCAGTCCTGAGAAAACACATGAGTATATTCGACACAAAATTTGCTTCGAGTATATCGCGTACGAAGGCTAGTTGCGCTCTCCAACGGTCCAATTCAGCTTCAAGACCGGGACACGGACAGTAGTAACATCAGATCCCCAAAGCCTATCGTATTAATTAGGTTTCACCGCTACCTCGGAGATTGATGGACCGTGCCACGACGGCTCACTGAAGCCAATATCGCAAGAATGTGTGATATGGTAAATCTACCTGTGACTTAGGTAGGATCAGATTGAGGGAAACTCCTAACTAGGCCCAGACAGCGCAGACGCATACCCTAGCGCATACCGTAGGGTGACTATAGCTGATGGCGCCCACGCTTCGCATTCTCCCTATCGTGATAGGAGTGAATTGGGTTCGTAGAGCAAACCATTTCTTGTGATGTTTCGGTTCTGGATACTCCGATAGTCCGCTGCTATGAGCAAGACAGAGAGCGAGAGAGAAAGGGGGACAGTTGTGGTAGCTAGCGGCGTTGAATGATTTGGAATTGATCGGGTTACATATGATATAGTACAGCCTCAAGTAGTCTATTCTGTACCCGGAATGTTCCCGCCCCAGCCTGCGGGAAAACGGGAAAACCTGGCCCCTCCCGCTGCAAGTTGAAAGACGGGGATATCTATAGGGATACTAACCTAGTTGACTGCCGATGCAGAGCACGCACTGCAGCACAAACGCGATATACGGTTAGAAAGCTGTGGTACCGCCGTCGCTGCTGCCGCCGCCAAGATATGTACGTTGTTGGTTGGTTGATGGATCACGACGAGGTGTCAAGGTTGGTTATCTGTAATTCTTGTGAGCATAGCTACCCGCCCGGACTAATATTGTCTCCAGGCTTATGGGAGGGGGTCCTGGCCCTCTAGCCCGGGTTTTTAATTAGCAGAATGTACTAGCAAATTGCAAAATAAAGATAGTATTTATAAATAGATAAAATAACTATTAAAACAAAAATAGCTTATATAACTGTAATTTTTATTTAAAATAATAGTTTGTTATATTAATAACTTTATTATTTTTAATTTTTAAAAAACTATTAAATTAACTAATTATATAAATTTAAAGCTTTTTTTTATAATATTTTTATATTTAAATTATATATAAAATATATTAAATAATAAAAATTAATAATTTAAATAATTTTTTATAATTTTTATTTA
>MU392808.1:0-42215 GCA_022578505.1 Nemania abortiva | reverse complement strand
AAAAATTTAAATTAAAAAAAAGCTATAAATATAAAAAAAAAAAATATATAATTATATTTTTTATTAATATATTTATTAATTTTTTTAATTTATTTTTATTTAATTTAATATTATATATTATAATATTTAATAATTAGTTTTATAAAAAATTAATAAATTATAAAATTAAAATAATTTTTATAATATTTATAATAAAATAAATAGCTAAAAAAGCTTAAATATAAATATTTTTTTATTTTTTTTAAAAAAAAAATAATAAAAAACTTTTAAAAAAACATTTTAATAATAATTAAAAATTACTAAATAAATTGCTTTTTATATAAATAATATAATAGTTTTTTAAACTATAACACACTTTTAATATTCCTTAAAAAGTTTAAAGTTTCTTACAACATAAAGGCTCCCTGGCGTTAAATATAACTACTACTACTACTACTACTACTACTACTACTACTACTACCTCAGATTCATTCGCGGATGCCCGTGGCGGTGTATTTGATGGTATCTATCTATCTATCTATCTATATATGTAAGATGACAAATGGCTGTCTACAATGTTAGCTAAAACGCCGATAGGACAGATCTATCAGATGCTGGTGTGAAATGGCGATGATACGGCAGATCCCAAATCTAGATCTTGCCCTTAGCAGAGCCCTCGCGGTCATCTTCCTCGAGCTCCGAGAGGAACTTTTCGGCATCTAAGGCGGCCATGCAACCAGACCCTGGTAGCCGAAGCTTGTTAGCACGGGATCTCGGGTCGCACGAACGGAGGAGGAGGAGGAGAAGGAGGAGAAGGGGGAAAGGGGGAGGGGGGTGGGGGGTAAAAGAAGGACGATCGATCGAACTTACCAGCGCTTGTGATGGCCTGTCTATATCTCTTATCTTGCACATCACCCGCGGCGAAGACACCCTCGACGCTGGTCATGGGCGTACCTGGCTTAGTGACAATATAGCCCTCAGAATCGGTTTCCACTTGCCCCTTGACTAGCGAGGTGGCCGGGTCGTGCCCGATGGCGTAGAATAGGCCGTTTGCCTCTATCGTCTCCTGTTCTCCAGTGACGGTGTTCTCGACGGTGAGGTGGGTCATGAGCTTGCCGTCGCCCTTGATCTCTACACCCCTCGTGTGGAAGCGCACGGTGACCTTGGGATGGTTCAACAGCCGCTTCGCCATGATGCTGCTGGCGCGCAGCTGATCCCTCCGCACTAGCACGGTGACATGGCTGCCGTACTTGGTCAGGAACGTGGCCTCCTCGGCAGCACTGTCTCCGCCGCCGATGACGACCAGCGGGCGGTTACGGAAGATGGGGACGGCACCGTCGCACACGGCGCAGGCGCTCACACCGCTCTGCCAGTATTTGTCTTCGCCGGCGAGACCCAGCCGCCTCGCCGAGGCACCGGTGGCCAGGATGACGGCGTCGGCGGTGTGCACCTCGCCGGGGGACCACTCCGTCTCGTACTTGAAGGGCCGCTCGGACAGGTCGAGTTTCGACACGGTTTCACTGATGATGGTGGTGCCGAACCGCTCCGACTGCTTCTTCATGTCCTCCTGTGTTGCACAAGTCAGTGTCAGTGTCAGCGTCAGTAGCATGATCCGACGTGCGCGAAAGGCGGCGCGGCGGCGAACGCACCATCAGCTGGCCGCCCATGATGCCGTTGGGAAAGCCGGGGAAGTTCTCGATCTCGGTGGTGGTGGTCAGCTGGCCGCCGGCGGCGACGCCGTTGGCCATGAAGCCCTCGTAGAGCACGGGCTTCAGCTCGGCGCGGGCGAGGTAGACGGCGGCGGTGTGGGCGGCGGGCCCGGAGCCGATGATGACGACCTTGGAGTGCATTCCTCTGGCGGCGATCTTGGGGATCTGGGTCGAGTGTGCAGAGTTGTTCTGGAGGCTGGCGGTAGCGAATGCTGCGACGGAGAAGCCGGGTACGCCTGCGCGCAGAAGAGTTCGTCGGAGAGTCGAGGAAAACACTTTGGCGGTGTTGATTCGATCAAGTACTGACGCGAGTCGGGGTCGTCTGACCTGACTTCTTTCTTCCTGGCTTTTGGGGCGGGGGATGGGGATACGGCACGAGATAGTGCGACCAGGGACCAAGACAGATGCGACACGTGCGTGGGACCGAGACTAGGGCTAAGACTAGGACTGGGACTGGGCTGATCAGGGGAGACGTTGCGACACGAAGAATTAATAGTATGTAGTTATAGTGAAGCAGAGGGGCGGCGGGATAAGAATAAATCCAACGGCGGCGCCTTAACCAGGCAGTAGGTAGGTACCTAGGTAGGTCAGGTGGATGGGTACCTAGGTAGGTAGGTAGGCAGACTGTCTATCTATGTGTCTATGTGTCTATCATAGGTCTATGTGCGTATTTAAGTATCTGTAAGAAGAGACATCAGCAAAGGCGCAGTCCCGTCGAGAAGGTTCTTACGATGCATGAGTCTATGCCTACCTACCAAGTATTAACAAACGTGTCGGATGGTGTGGCGGCCGAGGCTTTTTTGGAATCTTAATACATCGATTTCAAATATTTTCAGGTACCTCTTCAACAAATTTTAACTACCCCGCATTACTCAGCACACACATGGCGCCATACCTACATGTACCTAAGGCACCAGACTTTCATGCGCCTCAGGCAGGCCGTACCTCACCTTAAGGTAAGGTACCCATGTAAAGGACTTTGGGTGGTTACCTCTAGGGGCATGCAATAAACACATATACTCGATTACTGAGGTGGGTGCGGGTGATGTCCGCATTAGGTCTCGAGGATCTTGTTGGTTAACTAAGTACCCAGCTGTATGTTGAGATGTGACAACATTCGTTACCGAAAAGAGTCAACTCAACGAAGCATCACCTCGTTATTATACAGGAATATCCGATCATGACTTAGCGAACAATAACGAGGATCTTGATGCCCTCAACATCGGTCCATCTCCCGTCGGTTCTATATCGGATCATGAGTTCGCCGAAGACATTGGGGAAATTCTCTCTATAGAGAAGGGAGACGTGAGCGTATCGGATGTCCAAGAACTGTTTCTACGAATGCTCTAGCCCCCATGTTGCATCGCATGGAAGGCTTAACCAAAGATCACTGCTACGAAGCCAACGTTCCCGATCTAATTTATAGTGTCCAAAACGCTATAACAGAAGCAAATCGACACATTGAATCGGAACTCACTTAAGTACGAAAGCATGGTTTCACCTTGTCCATTGTAGCCTGCAGTCAACGGTCAATATTGCATCCAAGTCTTTGTTAAGGATGAATCAGATACAAAAACCGCAGAAAATATTTTTGCACCAGGTGCTATCAAAAGCTCAAACTGGGAGAGTATACCAGAAGCTTTCCGCAACTGGATGCAAAACAAAAAAGGGGTATCAATTGACGGTATCGGCATACCATCTGCGGAACAACTATACAAAGTATACATACAATACTCTAATGCCTACCCTACTACACGTGAAGAAGAACTAAACCACGTCGGCATTTGTAAGCTGGCTCTAATAGTTGTTTACCGATTTTTACGTTGCGAAGTATGCCGAGGTCACTGAAACTCTTCCTCGGATTTGATTATACCTGGTTCAGCTCCCTTGCCGGTTGCTTGCGTTTCTTGCGGATCCCGTGTCTTAGACGACCCAGAACCAAAGTATAAGCTTCTGAATCCTAGTGTCTACGTCGGCAATATGAAATCTACGGCTTGTAGTTCTGCAATATGTACTGCTCCTAAGTACCACACTAAGTCCGCAGATGCAAACATTCCTTATACTAGGTGCACTCGTCGCAAATTAACTTGGGATTCGAACTGAAGATCTACCTAGTAGCGTAAAGTTAATTCATCACTGCTGCTGTCGCAATGGCCAAATATGTGGACACTGACCTAAAGTGGGTGATTGGGCACAGCAAAAAGTACTACATCCCAATTCCTTGGATATATACGATAAATACGTGGGTAGATAAATACCTTACCAGCTCCTTTTCAATTCAATATGGGTACCGGGGGGATACAGGTAGCTAGGAATGGCATGAGATCTATATATCAACCGCGTACCATTCATTGGTACTTGCGTGGTGATACCAACGGTCAACACCCCCATGCCATGCCGGCAGATATGCTGAGAAACTGGAAAAAAAAAGTTGAAGCTGGCCCGATTTGAACGGACAACCTTCGGGACTGGAATCCGACGCGCTAACCGTTGCGCCACAGCTCCACGGATGCATGGGCCCGTCGATAAATTAGAAGGTAAAGAATTGATCATGCATGCGGTAAGGAACAAAAAGACATAACAAGCAAAAAACTAGGATTGCCATCCTTTAAGTAGTATGTATATATAACAATATATTTAAAGTTTAAAAAAAAACAGTTTTAGTATAATAAGTATAAAAAAAGGTTAAAGGCCATATGTGTGCTTTTAAAATAATCAAATGAAAAATAAAAAATATGACAATTATATAATTGAACCCAACCCGATTTGAACGGATGACCTTCTGGAGGCAGTACCTTACTAGCACAATCTAGTACTTGCCGGTTTTGCTGGAATCAGATGCTCTAACCGCTGAGCTATGGGTCCAGTGTTGATCGACAGAGTTTAGAAGCACATTCTAAGTCATTGGTCTATCCCTCTGAGCGCTTTCTCAACTGCATCTCCACATGAATACATGGTAGCCAGGTTGCTGTCCAATTAGATCCTTTTATTCTTAGTACTTCAGGTCCCACCAAAATTCCACCGCGATCGAGGTACCACAAATAACACTTATTTAGATGCTAGAATAATGTTAGTTACTCTTGATAGTAGCCGAAACCTCTGCGCCTCCATGATACATTGATATATTGATATTGACCAAACCCCCATTTTAGAGTCTGTTCTGATCTAAAAACATATCCTCTCAATGTCGTAGGTCCGTCCTAGCCCAAGATTAATTAAGAGTCTATCTCAGGTAGGTTTGGGAGGATTTCCAGGATACGAAGGGGATCGGAAGGGTCATGGCACCCCAGGAAGACATCCCCGTCGCCGCCAATGTCTTAGGTGTAAGTGAAGTGACTCCCCGGCTCAATGCTTGTCTGGATCGGCCACTTCACGGGAAGAGATACTGATGAGGAGCCTGCCTCTACAGACTATCGGCACGGTGCTATGGTCCATTCAATTGATACCGCAAGCGTGGACGAATTGGCGGAGAAAGGACACTGAGGGCTTGCCCGCCGCCATGATGTTTCTATGGGCAATAAGTTCGTACAGCCGATCCGATCCGAAATTGAATTGTGGCCCGGCCCCCCGCTAATGACCGTGGTCTGTCCGTCTAGGCGGCGTCCCTTTTGGTATATACGCCATCGTCCAGAATTTCAACATCCCGATCCAAGTACAGCCCCATGTCTTCATGTTCCTATGCTTGCTGAATTGGGGCCAGACCCTGCTTTATTCCTAGTGAGTCGCGCTCTACAAAAGCGGCATACCATCATACAACGGGAATCTGACGTCGTGCACCGCCAGTAGATGGGCCCTTTGGAAGGTCGCCATCGTCACAACCGGCACTGCCGTTGGCTTCGCCGGTGTAGAGACGGCCTTGATTCTCACATTACGCGTAAGCCCACGCGAAATCATCTCGGCCTGCCCTTCTCTAATCCAATACCAGCCCGTTTACAAAGCCGGGAACGAGACCCCAGTCATTGTGGTCGGCGTTGTTGCCGCTGTTCTTCTGGCTGCCGGCTTGCTACCCCCCTACGGCGAAGCCTGGAAGCGCCGGGGACGGATCATCGGGATCAACTTCGTTTTCCTTACTATAGACTCGCTGGGCGCCTTCTTCTCCCTCTTGTCTCTTGTCACACAGCACACGTTTGATATCCTGGGAGGCGTCATGTACATTGTTTGGTACGGAACGAGAGGGATTGTGTCGTCCCTCCCTACCCCGCTGGCTGATTATGATGAGGCATACGGCTAACGGGATGCATTTTCCTAGTATAACCCTCGAAATAGGGATTTTTATATCTCACTTGATATGGTTGTTCCGGACGCGGCAAGTAAGGAAAGAAGCAAAACAAGATAGGAGGACATTCGATGATGTTATGGTGGAGTATGAGCAACAAGGGCTGCCGTTCAAGTTTGCCGAGCGCAGATCGACTTGGCCGTGGAAGAGAAGTAAATCTGACGAAGAAACGGGTGGTAGCGATAATGGCAAGACCCCGATTCCGCGCCCTACATCACCTGGGAGCGGAAGACAACAGAGCCACGAATGATGGCGAAGATAAGAATTGGAGTGGGCATGATTCGCAGACTTGGTAACTGCTACGCTTAATCAACAGACAAATCGGTTAGGACACGAATACTTAGCTACGTACGATAACCATTACAGGCACAGCTAGTTGTGCGGATAGCATGAATCATGATTATCTAACTTGAATGGCGACTATTCGCGTCTCGGTAATGTATGTGGCGTGGCTAAATTCTAAACCTAGCCTGATTACAATATAATGCTACTACTGCTCTAAAATAAATCGAATACGTTATCAACCGCTAAGCTCCTCGCCTTACTAGAGTCCATAGATAAAGGGGGGGGTATATCCTTTTTACTCCACCGCCGGTTCTGTGCCCTGTGTCTTCAGATCGGCACCCTTACCACCGTACTCGGGTGGCAACATGTCTCTAAGCGCCACCTGGCTACCACCGAATTCCTCCTTAGCGAGGTTCGCACCGTTGGACATGGGGTGGAACTTTTTCTGCAAAGGCCATCCGGCCGGGTTAGCGGTGGCGTTCACATGATTTCGGAGTGCTGATGTGGGCTACGCCAAACATGAAGAGAGATTGTGCTCGAGGGGCCAATAGCCAGCGAGCAAGCTAGAGAGGAAGCAAACACTTACAATGGTCCGCGCGGCGACGAACAACTTCATGAACCCGTACATGAAGCCCATGACGGCCGGGACGTTGACGAAGAACTTCTCCTTGAGAAGCTCCGGGTACGCGGTGGCGAAGACGCGGATCGTCTCCGTACTCGCCGCCTTGACCTGGGGGGCTTGGCGCAAGAAGGACACGCCCTTGTAGTCGTGCACCTGGAACATCTTGTAGTGGTCAGCGTCCGGATCCGCGGAGATGGGGACCGTGGCGGTGGAGAGCGCAAGCTCTTGCACGGCGAGTTCCATGAGGGCTACGCGCCAGTTGATAAACCTGGATATTGTTAGTATCGCCGGTACCGACTACCTGTGCCGAGAGAAGGGACGGGGAGTGGAGGGCGTCCGGATGAAGGGGTGGGTGTGCATAAGAACTAGTTTACGACGTGGGAGACGGGCTTACTCTTCGAGATTACCGAACGTGACGTCGATCGACTTCACGTTACCGTAGACATTCCAAGTGAAGATCTCCCTAGCTGCCTCTTCCTCGCCTCCCTCCTTCTTGTCGGCCACGTGGACGGTGACATAGCCCAAGCCCCCGAATTTCTCCTTGGAAAAGGTCTGCTTGATGAGCTGGAGAGGCTGGGTCTTCTTCCGCCAGTCCAGTGTCTTGGTGAGCTGGTCCCTCGCTTTGGCGACGTCCCCATCGTTGGCGTTCAGGTACTTCTGCAGCACGATCTGGGAGGGGATGTGGGTGGATGGATCGGCCAGTGTCACGCCCCAAATCTCGGGGTGTTCGTGAGCTTCGGCGGTGGCCCAGAGTTCCTGGAGTGAGACAATCGGCTCATCCGGCAGCGGTGTTTTGGACGTCTCCGGAGCCTGTGATTCTGTCTTTTGCGCCTGCGCTTGTGCGTTTGTCTCCTGCGTAGGCGTTGTGGTTGCTGTAGGTGCTGCTGCTGCCTCCGGTGCCGGCGGGGTGGTTATTGTTGGTTGTTCTTCACTCATGGTGATGATGATGATGATGATGCTGTTGTTATTATAATTATTATTGCTGTTGCCGCTATTGTTTTTGGCGGTGGTTGAGGGAGTTTATTTTTCTATGACCTCCGACTATAAAGAGGCCATATGAATATTCTAATCTTCCGTTGAGATATTGATAGGATTGATAGACGTGGCGAATGTTGTTTGTTATTGGACTTGGAACGACGATGCTCCGACTTAAATAACGAGCTCCGGGGTAGCTTCGGAGCAAGCACTCAGGGGTTAGTTATAGGTACCTACATACGCAGCACCTACCTACCTATGTCGCTACAAGGTAATAAATACATGTAGTCTGGGCAGTGGGAGATTACAGAACATAGCGCGTACTTTAAGATTCGCTGGGCCTGCGCTGGGAGGGGCATTTGGGACTCGGGAGCATTAACTAGGGGATTAGGGGGTTATTAGGGAAATTACCCGATAATCAACCGTCAGGTAAGCTGTAGGTAGGTACTGTGTAGGAGCACTTAGGTACTGTAGATACACCTAACCTCACATGTACCTCTCACTCACTCACTCACTCACCTATCAAGCTTCGCTTTTCACTGAGATGCCACACTCATAACATCTCGCGCTTCTTGAGATGGCGAACTTGAAAATGAAGCTTGTGATGTTTTCGTGAAACAGTTGATTGAAGCCACGGAACCCTTGTCTCTAAACACCCATCAGGCGGAGACGATGTATTATTGTGATGCCCATAGCGTCTTATACGATACGTGAACCGTAAACTGGGATTCCACGGACAGCAGACAACAGCGACAACAGAGACAGCAAGATGATCCAAGGCATCTTTTATGCGAGGTTTCTTCCCCAAGAAGGCAAGCAAATAATGATACTCAACCATTCCTCCCTCCATCTATCTGCCCGTCCAGGGCTAATCATGGGTTTCTCTTCTCTCTTGCTTCGCCTTTTCTTCGTCCATCTACTGTTTCTCACTCCAACCAGCCCTGTGATCAGCTCAGCTCATGCATCTCTCAAACTTATCCTGTCATGATTATATCCTTCCTCCCTATATCTTGACATATATACATATATATACATATATATACTAACTCGAAAAAAATCAAAAAGGCACCAAGGTGGTAGCCCAATCACCGCCGGGCTGCATCGTGGCCACCGAATTCACGCCGCATCTCAAGCCGCCGCTGGTGGACTTCGACATCGTGCAGGAGTACATCATCCCGCGCAAGGCCTTCTTCAACCGCTTCGTGACCGTGAACACGCCCGACGGCAAGCACAGCATCCTCGGCTTCCCCGTGTCCATCCCTCACGAGCGCTACCATCGGAACGAGTTCATCTTCAACTTCGGCCTGGTCATCGAGGCCGATGTCGACCAGATCCCCTACGAGCGCCTCGTACGCCGCTTCGCCGTCACCTTTGCCGAGATGGAGCGCCAGAACGGCTACCTGAGCACCGACGGCCAGGCCGACGATGGACGGCGGCCCATCGAGAGTCTGCTGGAGATTGTGAAGGAGGACTTGAATAACTACGGCGAGTGCATGATCCCAATCGGTTAGTATTTTGCCACCCCCTTTTTTTTTTTCGCGTCTCTGTCTTGATTCTTTATGCTGTGGCTCGCACGTACAAGCGCGCGATGCGTGGGCTGGTCGCGGTTAGGCTAACTTAATGCGCGCGCGCGCAAACACACACACAGACGGGGCCAACACCATAAACATGAAGCTATTCCCGTACCACGCACCGCCACCACCAGTCCACGGCTGGCACGTGCCGGTCCCCAAGACCAAGCTTGCCGAGATCGTGGACTCAACCTGGGACCTGACGCTGCAGCGCATTATCCCGTACGTCGACGGCGTCAACGACGTGCGCCGCATCGCCTGGCTCGCCGACGTCTCGCTGCCCCTAACACAGTGCGCGCTGCAGCATCTGCTATACTACGACACCATTCTTCTCCTCGACATGTTCTTCTTTGGCTCGTGCTACGCCTTGCGCCCGGGTATCCATGACTTCGTCGCCAACCGCGCCGGCATCATCGACGAATGCGCCGCCTACGTGTGTATATCGACGCCGCCATCGTTTAGCCCGAGCTCGGGTGCAGGCGTGGGCGCGGGTAGCGAGAGCATGGCAAGCAGTACGGCGAGCCTCAATATCCCGGGGACCGGCCACCTCGACCCGCCGACGACACCACGGCCGCTGCTACACAAGGAGACGGCAAGCCGCCCCACGACATCTTCAACCACGGGCCCTACGTCTGCCAAGATATCGCACTACCAACTCATCAAGTTGATGACGACGTTCTGCGTCGGCCGCAGCACCATGGAGTGGGTGCGCCTACACCAGGAAGCCGGGCTCGACGTCCTCCGACACGTCGATGTGCGGCGGCTCGTGCAATTCGGCGTCGTCAAGGGCCTGCTGTACCGTGTGCACAAATACGCCGTTTCCAAATCGTACCTCGCGCTGCTCGCGACGGGGCGGCGGCCCGGCGTCGAGCTCGCGGGAAAGAGGCGGGCCATGGAGAAGGGGAAAGAGAAAGAGAAGAGTGTGGTGGAGGCGACTAAGAGTCCGGAAGATGAAGGGCTGGAGATGAAGATGAGCAGTCGGCGCATGAGCAGACTCCGGATCGACGAGGATGAGATCGAAGAGGAAGAGGAGGGGGAGGAGGAGGGTGTGGCAGGGGCAAACGACGATAGCGATGAGGACGAAGATGAGGATGGGAATGAGGAGAGCAATGGTAGCGACGACGGCCGCGGTAGAGAGGATGTGGGGAAGACGCGCAGAAGGATGCAGCGATACGTCGATGGACGACACTGCTTCGACCAGATCATCGCGGAGCAGAATCTCACTGACGCCGAGATCCTCCGGAAGCTCAAATGCTTCGAGCCCCGCGACGTGGCTATTCTGTACCGTTAGGACGGCGGAATGGTATGATCTAGTGTTTTCTCCGTATATTTACAGCGGTGCCATGTTATAGAACAGGCGAGTGCCGACCTAATCATAACCGGTTCATCCATAGATCACGCGATATATGTTCAACGAAGCTGAATACACGTCAGATAGGAAAACACACGGTTTCTTAGCGGGCTTGCGGATGTTATCGTTTCCCCTGTTACCGCATATCGAGCTATATATTTGGCATAAAATATTCTACATTTCGATTCCCTCCAGACTCGGCGCCTAGGTTGCCTGCGGCGAACCACGATGCCAGTTGCCGATGGTTATTGGCTACGAACTATAAGCTATGTCTCAATTCGACCTGGAGAAATGTTCTAATGACGAGTCCATAGACATTATAGTTGACTCGGTCTCGTCGAACAGGGGATTGATCATGATCGTAGTAGAACGATGGGAACGGTGAGGGATGGGGTCATCTACATATCTCTACGTAATGTTACAGCGCATGCAAGTCGTGTTTTTGATGCCGTGGAATTGATCCATTAGCCACACATATGTACAGCAATAATACAGAATTTTTTGTACAGAGGTAGGTGGGGAGGCGGAGGAGGTACTCATTCCAATGGAGACCCGGGCCCCTGAGCCGCAGCCTTTGCCAAAGCCTCATCGCGGATCCGTTTCTTGTCCTCGAGCACCTGCCGCGCATCGGCAAGGACCTTGTCGATGGCCGCCGTCTTTTGCTTCACCGAGAGTTCGATGTGCGGATTCCGCCCCCCGGCGCGGGCCTGGTCCAATAGCTGGGCGGCACGCGTGCGGGCGGGCGGGAACTTGATCTGCGGCGGCTTCGAGGTGTCGGCGTCCTCGAGCGCGGTGTCACCCTCGCGCTCCATGGCGGTGAGCTGCTCATCCACGCGCGCGAGTTCTGTCGTGCTGAAGTTGGTATTCGTGCTGCCGCTCGCGGCGATAAGCTGCTGGCGCAGGAGGCGTAGACGGCCCTTGCCCGCCTCTCCGGGATACGATTTCCCGCTCGCCTTCCACTCCTCGTCGCTAATCATCTCGATGATCCGGACGAAGTGCTTACCCCGTCGCAGGATGAGAATCTTGCCGTCGATAAGGAAGTTTTTTGTGTCATCAGGGAACCAGTTCTTTACGGACTGGAAGGTTATTTCGCCATCACGCATCGGCTCGTTGCGGGAAAACTTGGTGGCTCGGCCGGGCGCTCCACCCACATAAGCGCCTTGATAGGAGATCAGGCGGTGGGCGTCGCTGGCGCTCTCTGCCAGGCCGGCGCCGTATAGGATGCGCGCTATGGATGAGCCCAGGATCAGGGACTCGGGGAGTCGAATATCGGGCCGGAAGTTGAGTGCCAGGCTGGCAGATGAGGGGGTTGTGGGATCGGGGTAAGAATCAAGCTCCCCTAGGGAAGTAGGGGTGAGCAGCAGGGTCTTGCCCTTGGAGAACATCTGCCGGTGTCGAGCTTGCGTAGCCTCGGCTTCCGTAATGCCGTGGACCAGAGCGAGGACTTCGAAGGCGAGGATATGATGAGCATGACGTTTTGGGGGGTCTAGGCGGTGCAGTTCCATAATGTCGTGGATCTTCTCCAGAGGATGAAAAGTGAAGAGTTTCAGTAGCCTCTCGATCTCGTCGTCTGGTCTTCGCATGAAATATCCGTACAGATCAAAAGAATTGGTCATGAAAGGGTCGAGCCACATGGCATTGCCGGCACTCTTGCCAAACTTATTGCCCGCCGAGTCCGTTAATAGAGGTACGGTAAAGCCCACGGGAGTATGCAATAAGTCTCCGGGGAGCTTCAAGTCTGGGTTCGGCTCGGTGTCGCGAAGTAGCTTGACGGCGTCGATACCAGCGACGATGTTGCCGTACTGGTCGGAGCCCCCTATCTGCATGCACACACCCTTCGGGCCGGAGAACATTTCCCACCAGTCCCAGGCCTGCATCAGAGGGTAGACAAACTCGGCGAGGGACATGCCGTCGCCCTCGCTCATCTTCCTCTTGACGGTTTCGCGCGACAGCATGGGGCCGACGCGCATGCCCTTGAACAGGCGGCCGACGACCTCGCCAAAGGGCGTCGAGTTGTGCCAGGTGCTGTTGTTCAGCAGCTCGCGGTTCCATGCCCACTCCTTCCGGTAGCCATAGCGCTCGGCCTGCCGGTCGACGTTCTGCCATATGCGCTTCAGCTGGTAGTGTATCTTGGTGATGAACATGGCGCGGTCCGACTTGGACACGTCGTCCCTAGTCTGGAGGCGGCCGGTGGGATCGCCGACCTTGGCAGTAGCGCCGCCGACGAGGCTGATGGCGCGGTACCCATGCATGTACATCCAGAACAGAGGCATCAGGGGGAGCAGGTGGCCGAGGTGGAGGGACGCGGCGGTGGGGTCGACGCCGACATAGACGCCTATCCGCTTGCGCCTCATGAGCTCGCGGATCTGAGCATCGGTGCTGTGTGTATATATATGTGCGTTAGTTGTCTGTGAACGGTCTCCTGGTATTCTGGTATAGCCGAGGGTAAGGGAGAGAAGAGAAGAGAAGGGGAAGGGGAAGGGAAGGAGAAGGAGAAGGAGAAGAAGGAGAAGAGAAAGAGACGGCCGGAAAGAGAATGGAACAGACGAAGGGCCACCATACCCAGCAATGTCCTTGACATATCCACGCTCCTGGAAGTTGTCCCACAGATGTGCCTCTTCCCCCTTCTTGATGCGGTCGGCCTTGAGATCCCAGGCCTCTTGCGCCACACGCCGCTTCTCCAGGGTACTGAGATGTATGGGGCGACGGTGCGGGCGGTTCGCGGCTATGGACCGGAGGAGACACGTCCGACAAAGCGTCGTCGGCGATGCGCTCGAGGCGGGACGTAGAATCCGCGTTGACATGGCCGCGCGCGCGTGTGCTTGGTGGCGAATTGGTTGCAAAGAGATGGGAAATTCGGATTACACGAATTGCCCGTCGTCATTTAAAAGAATAGAGGAGGAGGAAGAGGAGGTCTAAGCATTGACGCTCTGCTCTCTACCTACTCTCCGAACGCAGAGCATGCGAGAGCCAAAGAAGAATGAATAAAAAAATGGAAAAGTGAAGACGAAGAAGAAGAAGAAGGAGAAAAAACTCCTAGGTAGACGGAGAATTGACGGTAATCAGCTTAGTGTAGCGGCGGATAGTTGATCGCGAATAGCTTCAACTCATCCTGTGTTACACGGATATCTACACTTTTTTTTTTTTTTTTTTTCCTTACTTTAAGCCTCCGGTCTGCGGTCTGCGGTAATGTACAAGAACGTACTGCTGCATGTACATATACTAGTGACTAGTCGTACATATCTAGGCGGGGCCCATAATAAAGTGGCACCACATCCCAGGTACCTAATGTTTGTAGTTATAATGATGCCTGATATTCGAGGCAGAAAGCGAGCAAGGGCATTGTCCGCCGCCGCAAATATGCTGTACCAGGTAGGTACCTAGGATCACTCACGCCACGGGGCAGGTCGGGCCAGTCAGCCAATCACAGAGCTTGCAATTGTCCTCGGCAATCTGCCTACCCCAAATCCGCTCGCGGCATCATCGACAATCCTGCACCACACTCCATACCTATCCCACACCGAATTCAAGTAACAGCCAACCATCTATCTGAAGAGCCTAGATAGATAGATTCCTACCCGCGCCACTATCCGACCTAGACGCCGAACACCTCAAAATACGTCGAACGCCCTCGAGCACAAGAGCCGACAGCAACAACGACGAAGACGAGAACGCCGGGCTGCCGTCGCCATTGTCACCACCAATAATCAATCGTCATCGTCATCGTTACCACATTGCGAGTCAACTGATCCGGAAACTGGTCTCTAACTAGCCAGCACACGGGTTATTAGTCAATCAGTCGACTAATCAATCAATCAATATCTCCAGGGCACTTCCCTCTCTCTTTCTATTCTTCTTTTTTTTTTTTCCCTTTCTCTCACAATGGCCTCCGCGATCCGTCCCACGCTGTTGAGGCAGACCATCCTCTCTGCCGCCACCCGACGAGCCACCGCCATCCCTGCGTCTGCCTTCCTCTCGAGAACTTCTTTCCAATCCCCCATTGCCCAGAATGCCGCTCGCGCCGCTGCCTTCCACGCTTCGTGCCGGAGGAACCTTCTACCCCCGGGTCCTCGTACGTCATGTCGAACCACCGCATATGCCGCATTGCTGTGCATCCCCCTCTCCAGTCTAGTAGTTTTGCTGACGAGACACGACAACAGAGGTGATTAAGGGAACCGGTATGCGCCATTCCAACTTCCTACCCTAACATTGACGCAGTTGCAATTTGTGTCATATATACATACCTGTATGTATATCTATCTATATATACTAACCCCCGGCCCACCCCCCCCAGTCAACGACGCCGTCCCAGTCCCTGACCCGAAGCCCACCCACGGCTCCTACCACTGGACCTTCGAGCGGCTAATCGCTGCCGGGCTCGTCCCGCTAACGGTAGCCCCTTTCGCCGCCGGCTCGCTCAATCCCGCGATGGATGCCGTCCTGTGCGCCCTGCTGCTCGTCCACAGCCACGCCGGCTTCCAGTCTATCATCATCGACTACGTCCCTAACCGCCGCTACCCCGGCGCCTACAAGGCTTGTCTGTGGCTGCTCAATATCGCCACCGTCCTCGCCGGCATTGGCCTCTACGAGTTCGAGACTAATGACGTCGGTGTCACTGAGGCCGTGAAGCGTGTCTGGAAGGCCTAGATGATGCGCTGCTACTGCCCTTGAACACGGATCGGATCGGATCGGCGCCACTTCTCTCTCCCGGCTAGCCTATACTCTTATCCTAGGTAGAGCACTCTGGGAAGATGGGTTACAGGTAGCTCTGCCGTCCGTACGCGCAGATAGCTCTCTATTCGGGAGAAATTGAGCATAAAGATCGCCAGTCTGTGCTGTATAAATTTAAAAAACAAAAACAAATCAACGGGTTCCTTTTGTTTAAGGGGCTGCGAAACCTCATCAGTCGGATCAAGATGGAAAGAAAGAGCTGCATCGGGGGTTTTCGTTCAATCCATCCGTCAGTCTAGCCATGTATCCAAATACGAGTAGTATATAAATAAATACTGTTACCATAATATACGAGAGGCAGTCAGCCCAAGGGTTCGCATTCAACAGTAAAGCGATGGCAAGTAGAGATGGGGCCGACGACAGGGCCGGTGAAATTCAGACTGTTTCGCATGCGGCCGGTAGCAAACCCCGATCCCTATCCATCCGCAACCTGAAGGTGGGTAGGTACTTTACACTCACACACATGAATACGCCGCAGCTATTCATTCAGCACCGCTCGCTCCGCTCCCACTCACATCTCTTTTCCCGAATCGAGCCCCAAGCCCGCTGATGGCAATATCCCGCCGAAAGAACTTTCCAAAGTTCCTCAGGTTCTCGTTGATGCTTGCGGCATTCTGTGCCCCCGCGCCTCCCGATACCGCGCTCCCATTCCCTCCCGCAGCCCCTTGAATCGGCCCACCTCCTCCGAGCTGAGACGGCGTCCCCATCCTTTCGACGCCGTCCCTGGCCGCCGAGAGTAGTTTCTCGCCCAGACTCGTGGGGTCGAAGCGCACGGGCGTCGCCGCAGCGGCGGCGGCGGCTTGGTTGAATCCGCCAACAAGGCCGGAGCTGCCCAGTCCAGAGGTATTGAGCAAAGGCGTGAGGAGCGGGCTCTGCGCCACGAGCTTGCTTCCGCCCGTCGACGGCGCGGCGTCTCGGTGGATGCCGAAGAGCTCGACGAGGTGCGGCTGATCCGCCTTGCGCACGCCTTTCAGTTCGAGGATCTTCTTAAAGTTTGTGTCGGAGCGATCGCCTACGTGGATTAGGTAGGCCTGGACTAGGCCCTCAGGGGGCGAGGGACGGACCTGGAGGGTTTTCAGGAGGGGATCGATGCGCGTCATGGTGCTGTTGACACGCCTAACAAAACTAGCAGAAGGGGGGTGAGATGGGTCGGATGAGGAGGGATTGTGGTAGGAAAGCAGGTTTTCAAAGGCTTTAGTAAGGACGTATTTATCCAAAAGCATCTAGGTGCAGAGTTGGGTTAGCAACGGTTCTTCGGCCGAACTTACACATCCATCAACGCTATGCGAAGGGCGACGGGACAACAGGGATATAAGGTACAGTATGTATTTACCTGCTCTGCGCCGACCTCGGAAACAGGCCGGCACTGGACGATGTTGGCAATGTATGTGTTGGCGATGTGTTCGACCAAGTTATCGGCAAATGCTCGCGCGTACTGTGGCTTTACGACAATGGCCAGTATCTCTTCTGCCCTAGCATTGACGTGCGACACCAGTTCGCCCACATACGAGCTCTGATCACCTACGCTCTCCATCTTGCTCCAATTCGTGTTCTTCATCTCACGCCACGCGCCGTCGCAATCCGCCTCGACTTTATTAACGAGCGCGAGCACAGCCGTGCTTGCGACGCCGAGAAATGCGTCGGCCTGAGACGTGAGGTCCACTTTAGACACAAGCTCGCCGTCAATCCGCTTCTTGATGTTTTCCTCTAACTGGCCCGTGTTGGTGTGCCAGAAGTCCGCCGTATTCAAGACGAGAATGATATCCTGTACGGATGCCGCCGTCTGGCCCGGTCTCTGGAGGATGGCAAGCAGTACCTGCTGGGCGTACTCATCCAAATACTTGGCCAAGGTTCTGGCGAGATCCAACAGCCGTTCGCTCGTCGACAGCTTGGCGCATTGGGAGAGCGTCAGCTTATAAAAGTGAAACAATTCGATGGCAGAGCTAATGACGGCCTGCGGCGAGAATTCGTCATCCGCCGGCAGCAATGGTTGCGCTTTATATTTCGGTATCATGGCTGCCAGAGCCTTATCCTGGGATTCCACCCACAGGCTCAAGTACGGCTCGAAGGCAACGGAAATGGACCCGTTAAAGCTCTGGGTCCTCTCGTCGGCAGAACTCAGCGTGTCGATGCTCGCCCTCGGCTCGCTCGAGAACCTCCTTTCTACGCTCTGCTCGAAGTCCATCGTCTCCTGCAGACAACTGAGCAGCAGGTTCACGTCGATCTTGGCACCGTCGACCCTGCGCATGCTCTTCTCCAGTATGCCCTTGTAATCGTCCCTCGTTCCGTCGCAGAAGGCCATGGCGAGAGTCTCGCCAACCCGCCAGTGGGGAGGGAATATAGAGGCGTGCTCTTCCTCGTAGCCCTTCATCATGCGCTTGAACCACGCGTAGCGACGGCCGATGTTGTCCAAGCTGCCGGCCTCGTCGTTGCCCCGGAAGACCTGGCGGTACTCGCGCAGCTCCGTGTTCACGTACCAGGTGACCAGCCGAGACCGCGCAGTGTCGCCCAGGGCATCCATGACACCGCAGGCCTCGACCAGGGTGGCCTTCCTGGCGCCGACCTCGCCCTTGGCAAAGGCCATCTCGAAGTCCTCGCAGACCTGCTCCAGCAGCTCGCGCTGGATCTCGCCGACGCCGCGGCTGAGGGTGGCGATCTGGTCGATGCTGCGGTAGCTGTTGAAGTGGCGCATGAGCTGGAGCACGGCCTGCAGCAGGGAGGCGCACTCGCGGTACTGGCGGGCCCGGGCCAGGCCGCGCAGCTGCTCGTAGGCGGTGGTCAGCATCTGCAGGCGCTTGAGGGCGGTCATGGACAGGGTCAGGTTGCGCTTGGTGCCGTCGAGGCGCTTGATGTCGGCGGTCATGGCGGTGATGTTCTGCTCGGTCTGGATGGCGCGCGCGCGGACCGTCTCGATCTTGCGGAACAGCTCGCCCAGCTCGGCCTGTGCCGACTGCATGCGCTCGAGCGACGAGTCGGGCCCGTAGGCCTGGGCGGTCTGGCGGGCGGCGATCTGGGCCGAGAGGCCATTCTGCTCGGACTGCAGCGTTGCCGAGACGCGCCGGATCGCCGAGACGGTCGACGGGTGCGAGAAGAGCAGGTTGAGGTGCTGGACGGGGTCGTAGTCGGCTGTTGTTGCTACGTCAGCTTCCATCTCTTTTTCTTCTTCTTTTCTTTTCTTTTCTTTTCCCTTCCCTTCCCTTCCCTTCGCCCCTCCCCTCCTGCAGCGATGGCTGGCGGGGACTGCGTCTGAAGCAACAAATAAAACAAAATCAATAGTTGGCTGCTCTCTCGACTAACCTGCGTCCAGCGACAGCGACAGCGACAGATACTCTGCTGCGCTACCATTCATCGCCATTGTTGTAATTGGTCCTCGTTAAACGGCACATGAAGGACCAAAGCCTTTGCATTTGCGTCTTTCTGGTGAGATTCACCCTGAGGTGACTCGTCTATAAGATTTCAATATTGTATGTATGTAGGTCAAGCATGTGCAGCTTAATTAAGGAGCCCACCTAGACCTGCCACCTCTCCCGGCTAGACCTCGTCCCCTGCTGCCTATATCTAGTTTAGCTTGCCCCATTTTATACCCATTTTGGTAGTTGGACTAAAATTGGGTAATTTTGTAGTTGCAAGGGTTAACCTTAGAAGTATTGTAAAGTATTTAAGTAGGTATACCTAGAGACCTGTATGCTGACAGCTAGTCGAACTGTCGGGCATACGTCGAATGAAATACCGACTAATTTTGTAAAAGAGAATATAAATAACATTTACCGCAAAAAGCAGTCGTATACAGCGTTTCCTGCTATAGTTACACTTTTGCAAGTCCCGCGGTTGGTTCGGATTGGTAAGTCAGTACTATGTGACTACTTGCTGTTACCTCTACAAGATCGTCAACTAGCAGGGGACGAGGTCTAGCGAGAGAGGTGGCAGGTCTAGGTGGGCTCTAATTAAGTACCTACCTAAGTCTAAAGTAAGAATGGACGTATGTATGTACATACGTCCTTCCAACAGGGGGTGCCCAAATACTTGTACCTAGGTACCCAGTAGTGCCATAAGTGGTACCATATACCTACCATGTAGGTATACCTCTTTTTGTATCTAACTACATATGTAGTAGCGTCACATCTCAAAACATAAGTACCTTCTAGAGAAGCCTGGATCCTCATACATATGAATGTCCCTACATTAATAATAATGTCTTGTATTGCTCAACGCCGTGGGTTGCAGCTTTTAAACACTACAGCTAGATAGCGAGTTATCTACTTATTACCTACCTATGTAGGTACGTAGGTTGTAATTAACTTATTATTCTATCTACCGTAACAGTGGTTGGATTCAGTATTATACAATTTACCTATGTAGTTTTCGCACGTGAATAATTAGGTGCGGCCGACCCTCCCCCCAAAGAATAAGAAGGGGAAAGAAAAGCCGAGCGACATGTGACACTCAGCTCATTCAAGGACTATGTAGTTCCTCATGTATGACTTATATATACAATGCAAATACGAGGTATCATCTATAGTTAGTAGTATCTACTACTTACTACGCCTTCAAAGCTAACATATGCATATAGATAGCTAACTCACCAAAAGACTAGAGTTTTCGAATTCCTACGCAGCTGCTACGCTATGTCCAGTATCATCAACTCGATCATGCGTTATGTAGCCTATTTACATCCGGTGATCCCCTAACCGGCATCGTAGAAGCTTTAGGTAGCTTTGCATCCCCATCAACCCTAGCCTTAGTCCCACTCACTCACCCTCGTGGTAATCAGATTAAACATGCAAGAGATGGAATTGCAGTCTCTATCGTCATCCGCTCTCCGCCCAGAGACGCCAGTAGAGGCAATTTCCCCCGCATAGTAATGTTCACGTGTTGAAAATCGGCAAAACAACTGTCGGTGCTGACCTCAGTCAAGCCATGAGCACGCATCATCGTCTCGCCATAACGTACTCCCCGTGAATGCCGCGATGCCGCTAGCTCCCTCACCAGTCCGTCTTCGCCATCTCCTCCGAGGGACACCCACCTCCATCGTGGTCCTCAGATCAAACCCCCTAATCACGGTGTGAATGTGACGAATTTATCCTAGCTACCTAGCCATGCAGCCAGGCACCATATGCCACCAGCAGATAGGCTTGGGTCTTACGAGCTGAGGAGATGCTCGATGGCGCCTTGGACGCTGCCGCCGCTCCGTCGCAATGCTGCTACATTTCTATCAAAATCGTAAAACCCCATGTCATTGAGCTGACGCAGCTGCTCAGCGTATCGCTCTTCGGGCGGTCGGTTGTCGAGTGGGTTGTCTAGTGGGTTGTCCGACCCTCCCATTCTCATAAGCTGCATCATCTGCTGCAAGGCTTCGGGGTTCATAGGCGGCATACCAAAAGGATTATTGGCGGCGTTTTGCGTCTCGCCAAGGCCGCCCCCGAATAGGTTTGCGAATGGGTTGGGTGATGGGCTCGAAGCACCCCGCGTATTTCCTTCCTGTCCTTGGCCGGTGGCGCCATTGTTGGTATTGGTATCCGCAGCAGTCTGTGCACTTGCATTTCCCGTTGGTTGGCTGGTTGTAGTCGACTGACCAGCGCCAGCAGGGGGCGTGCCAAAGGGGTTGAAAAGTCCACCGAGGGAGCCAGGTTGGCCACCCAAAGCAGCCAGGCCCGGTATGTTGGCCCAAGCAGACGGGTCGAAGGGGTTTGGTTGGCCTTGCGTGCCGCTATTATTTGTCGCGTTGTTATTTCCGGCACCGGGCGTGGTGTCTGTTACTCCAGGCATGGGGAACGCGCCCTGGCTACCGTTAGCTCTCAGCCAGCGTTGTAATCGGGCGGCACTCCTGAGAGACTCAGGATTGGTCATCATGTGACGAAATGATGGCGACCGAATCAGCTCACGGGCGTTAGGGTTGTTCCGCAACATGGGGTTGGTCTGGATCATTAGGTCGAGGAACTGGTCGTTGTTCATTATCTCGTTCAGTTGTTGGGCGACGTGCGGGTTGTTGAGCATGTTGGCAAGCTGATCCTCGTCCATCATCGATCCGACCATCTATAGACAGGCAACCATGTTAGCAGAAAGGCTGCGGGACAGCCAGGACGAGACATGCTTACGCCACCATCAGGGCCGAACATGTCGGCCGAAGGAAGGTTTGTCAAGCCCGCATATCGTGCGCCGGTCAAACCTGCCAGTGGGTTGTTGGCGGTTCCGGCAGCCATGTTGGTAGGAATCTGAGGGGCCGCCGGGGTCGAGGCGGAGGAAGCGGCGGCGGCGGTAGGGGCGGGATTGCTAGCAGCGCTCTTCACCAGGTGGACCGTGTTGCCGGGCTTGATCTTGTATGCGCTGAGGGGCTCTTCGTTCTTCATGACGCGGCCCGAATAGATGAGACGTTGGCGCTCGGGTGGGATATCCTCAAAGTCGGAGCCGGCAAGCTTGGCCTTAAGATCGGCAACAGTGGCGGACTCTGCCATGGTGATAGTATGTTGCTTGTCGCCTGAGGTCTTCACTTTGAAGGTAACCTGGGGGTCGGCAGAGGCCCCGTCGGTAGAGTCGGCCATGGCGGGATGTCTGGTGGCGGCGTCGCTATGTCACTATCTTGCTACCGGGGATGGGTCGATTGCGAAGTATAGCTATTGACGACTAAGTTATAGGTAGGTTGTAAAGGTACCCAGGTGGGAAAAGACAAAGACTTGAATAGCGTGGCCAAGACGGTATACGTAGTTACATACGACCCACGAATGCGACGCAGCGTTGAGCAGCAGTAGGATGGAGGAGGTAAGGACAGAACGTAGGCAGTAGGAGATGAGTCTAGGGTGGAAACGGTACCCGTTGTCGGTTTGTCAGTTTGCCAGTTTGCCGGTCAAAAGGTGCGCAGCATGAGGCAAGTCGGTTGGGATAAAGACCAACAGGCAGAGTGATGGACAGGATAGGTGATAGGTATGTACAACGTGGGTTAGAGAGGACCAGGTGATGATGGTGGATAGATAGATGTTAGCGGGGCTGACTTGTTACGGACAGGTGGTGAGTGTACAAGTATGTGCGAGTGTGGTGGCGGATTGGGGACGCCTGGAAGGAGGCTGTTGTTGCTATTGTGGGTACTGCTGTACTGACCCAGCTACCTAGGTACTTAACTACTAGATAGCCCACCGAACCTTAGGTAGGTAGGTGCCTACCTTGTATGTAACCACCTACACAATCAGTACAGCAGAACAGAGATAGGTACCCAATAACTGGGTAGGTACTATGTAGGTAAGGTAGACTCTTCACAACATTGATATTTTTTATATGATAAGCACATACATACACCAGTGCGTATGTGGACAATCATACCAAGTACATATATATATATACTCCTTGTTTGTAACTGTTACCTTTCTACCTACCTAGTAGGGAAGTAAATAAGAAGCATTGCAAAGCTGCCCTCGAGACAAACCAACCAATGCGATAGATACCTACCCGCTGTAACTAGGTATGCTGTAGTTATTATGTACTTAAGTCTTAGGTATCCCCTTCTTTACATGTGTAGCTTGCTTCTCTTGGCATCTATAGTTTTCTACTCATTTCATAGTCTAAGGCCTAAATGTGATTTTCCCTGTTCATACAACATACTTAACACCTTAATTAAGCACCCGAGATGTCTATCTACTCGTTAAACTACTAGTAAAGCATGAGCAAGGTCAATAGTACCATGTAGGTATGCTGTACAGCAAGCAGAGCCACCAAATCTCCTACATGTATTCATCTACACATATATAATTATACCTCTCAGTTATCGCTCACTATATTACGATAATATAATATTCAAAACCAGTCTATCTAAATCATTAGGTATCTCTATTACCTATGTATCTCTGTATGAAAACAGGTTGCGTCCGTACCTCTAGATTTGAGATCTTCATCATGGAGAGGTGGAGAGGACCTCGGATTCTATCGCCACTATTCCCACCTAGGCAACATGCAACCATTCTCACCAATCAGGCATCATGCCGAGGCAAGAACTCAAACAGGGACCTCGCCTCGCTATGTACAAGTAGATACCTACCTACCCCTACGGATCCCTTTCTAGCCTCATTCTCATTCCATACTCATTCCATTCTCACCTCGTGCCTGTAAAATACAGCTAGTTAGTTAAAGACGGAAAGGATCTCAATCCGAGCTTCCGAGTCGCGTTGTCCTTTTGGCTTGCTTTCATCGAATCGTCCGCCCGTCGTGTTCCGCATAGTTGGCGTGGTAATCCCAGTACCGCAGATCTAAATCATGCAGGGCATCCAGGTTGCTCAATATGTGAAGGTAAAGTACTTGTTGTCTCGACCCACGGGATTGTGCTGATAATGAAGCACGACAGAGCCCGAGGGAGCTCAAGGTGACCGAACTCCCCGACCCTGAGCCATCGCCCGATCAATATCTCATTGAGGTGCACGCGGCAGCCACCAATTTCTTCGATATCCTGCAGATCCAGGGCAAATATCAAAACCAACCTCGTATGGCTTAACCCAAACATTCCTCCTCCTCCTCCTCCTCCTCCTCCCCTCAAGATGCTCTTCCCCGTACTAATCGGCCGTGGCGGATAGCCTTCCCCTGGGTATCCGGCGCCGAGTTTTCCGGCGTCGTGCTCGCGGCGCCCGCCAGCTCCAAATCGCCCCGGTTCCCCGTCGGGAGCCGCGTTTTTGGTGCCAGCCAGGGGGCTTACGCAACCAAGGTGTGCGCCGCCGAAGAGCAGCTCCTCTCCATGCCCCAAGGTTGGTCCTTCACCGATGCGGCAGGACTCTTTGTGACGGCACCGACCAGCTACGGTGCCCTGGTCTTGCGCGCCGGCGTAAAAGCCGGCGACTGGGTCCTTGTCCATGCTGCGGCGGGCGGCGTCGGTTTGGCCGCCGTTCAAGTCGCGAAAGCGTTCGGCGCAACCGTCATCGCGACGGCCGGGACAGCGCGCAAGCTGGAGGTCGCGCGCGCGTTTGGCGCCGACCACGTGATCGACTATCGGGATGCGTCGTGGCCGGATCAAGTGCGCAAACTCACTAAGGGACGCGGCGTGGATATCGTATACGATCCCGTCGGGCTCGTCGACAAGAGCACCAAGTGCGTTGCCTGGAATGGCCGTATTCTCATCGTCGGCTTCGCCGCCGGTGCTATCGAGAAGGTCGCCATGAACAAGGTTTTACTCAAGAACATATCACTGGTCGGCATCCATTGGGGCGCGTATGCAAGGTTTGAGAGGGGGAGCATTCCGGCCGTGTGGGAGGGGATCGGGAAACTCATCGAACAGGGAAAGTTTAGAGGCACAGTGTTTACAGATAGAGAATTTGTCGGGCTCGAGACGATCCCCGACGCCTTAATCGCCCTCGGCGGCAGGGAAACCTGGGGCAAGGTCGTTGTTAAGATCCCGCAGTCGGGCGGGAGCCGATTGTAAGCCCGAGCCACGCATATAGACGTTAGCCAGGTATATTTATCTATCACTTAGTACCACCACAACACAATATGTCAACATCTACTAACTTGTACTTAGAAGAAGCTGTGCCGAGTACATTCCTGGTTCCGGGGTATAAGCAGCACTTACATACCCTCCGGACAAGGGTTCATGTTGCGTTCACATAAGCTACGAACCGTGTACAAGGAAACTAGAATTCCAAACGTCATCGCGAAAGCCACAAGATTTCAACGTTAAAAACTCACACGTTAACCGCCTGTTTCCCGAACATGTCCACTCACCTACCAAGAAACCGATTCTTTCAACATCCCATGATCCCCGTGCCCGGAAAACCTGATTTGGATTTGCATACTTTCCAGCACCCTCTGCTTCATTTCTGCAGGCGTCTTGACGACGATATCAAGGCCGGGGAATGCGCCATGGGTGCTACTAAACTCGTGCTTCTTCAATACCGCCCACATCTGCTGGAGTGCATTCGGGGCGAGCGGGATCATGTTCGGATAACTCCACATGAATGAGAAACTGCTTACGCCCCGTGGCCTCCCACGCACGGTACCCAAGGAGTCCTTATCCCAGTTCCCCAGCCCCGACGGGGTCGCGAAGAAAGTATCGGCTATGAGGAGTCTGTCTTCAAACAGCATGACCAGTGACCCGGGGAAATGGCCCCCGAGCTTCAGGACCTTGGTGGCTAGTACGTCCGTCTCAGTCTCAGTGATGAAGACCTGGTGTCCCACGTCTTGTTGCGTCAGCCACTCTCTGTCCTCGGCTGCAAGGTACACGGGACAGTCGAAGGCGCGTGCCCACTCCAGGTGCGTGGAGTAGTAGTGCGGGTGCGAGATTACGATCGCTTTCAGTCCTCCCAGGTCATTAATCTTAGCAATAGTCTCTCTGTCAAGCAACGTGACGCAGTCCCAGAGCACGTTTCCCTTATTTACAACACTGGAGTCAATAATGTCCACTTATGGTAAAAGTTACTTGGTGTTTCGGGAGCTTGCAGGAATATCAGGAGCAAAAAAGGCCCGTTGAGGCAATTCACAGCTCTCAGACACGCCAGAAAGGGGAAGAAAAGACTCCAGGGAACTGACCTGTGAGGTCCGAACGAGTATGGCGCGTTGTCCTATGGCGACTTTGGGTTGCGAGTTGATCGCGATGAGCCGCTCCGGGTCGACTGGCATTGGCGTAAAGACGTTCTTGTGTCCGCCCGAACGCAATGCATGGAGGGATACGAAGGATTGCCCACTCGGCGGCACGTACTGCCGCGGATCGTCGCAGATAAGGCACGTTGTGACTCTGTGCTTGTCATCGGTGGGAAATTGAGTGCCGCATGTTTTGCAGACCAGCCAAGAGCCGGTTCGGTTTATGTCATATAAAGGCTCACTATGAGATGCCATTGTATCTGAGCGCCCGTCTATGAATTCCGAAAATCAGTGGCTAGCCTGGCCAGATAATTTTACGCCCACCTGTGGCCAAGGATCTGGTAGGACTCGTGTAACAGAATCTGGCTACCTGACCCGGAGAATTGTTAGTCGAGACAGTACGGGTCGAGATCCAAGGTGACGCAGTCTTCAACTGGTCTACATATATGTAGGGTTACATATGTAGGTAGGTATCTAAGACATAGGTACCACTAACTTCCAATGGCGATGCACACCTACATATGTAGGTACTAGGTAGTTCTAATATGTGTTGTAGGTTAGGTAGAGGAGGTAGCTACTGATATGAATAAGAAACACTGCTTGGGTACATGTACATACGCATAGAAATGCTTGCAGAGAAATCAACCAATCGATTATTCAATCAAATAATTGACGTAATTAGCGTACCGCATAGGAGGTAACCCGTGTCGTTTGCAATGAAAACCAGCAGCCGATGTTCGGATCAGCTACCTCTGTATTTACCTAAGGAGGTACCTAGGTAAGTAGTTAGCTTCTGAGAGATGTTCGATCAGTGGGGTGCCGGGTCGGTGTGGGGCAGCGGGGAATCCCATTTCCTCGTGGGGAAGTCCCATGCGGCGGGTGGGGGCCGGTTAGGAACGGTTGTGCCTACTGTGTAGGTAGGCTCTATCTAGTCCGGAAGTATATCGGTGAGGTCAGGTATCTTATCTCGCTAGCAGGTGAACGGCGGTTCTAGTTACGAAGGCATCGGAGGCCAAAGTGGCCAGCAGTCTGATAAGCAGCTCACTCATGATAGGTACTTACCTAAGCACATACTATCGACCTACCTACCTATGTACGTAGGTAGATAGCTACCAACCACAGTGACCACATTGACCCCTGAGCTCATTCGTTTTCTTCTTCATATATACCGCTCTGTTTGCCTGTTCACTTGAGCACTTACTTGCCGGCCTTCGTCTAACCCTGCTCTCCGTTAGTAGGTAGCAACGAGAGTCTAGCTTCTGATGAAGAATACACATACCTGCCGTGTACTATGCGCCGCATAGATATATACGCCCCTTTTGTGTCATCGTAACTTGTCAGCACTGAAGCTCCGCCATACCCGTACCTACCTTTTTATTCTCCGCAAATATGGTCTTCTTCCTCGACTATCTACAACACAGGCGTGACTGGTAAGTTCCACCGACGTACTCCGCGTCTTATGCCCGCAGTCCCCATGTTCGTGCTCTGGATCCTCTCAGCTTACAACCCCGCAGCCAATTCAAGCGGGATGAGCGGGCTACGCGGATCAAGGCCCTCGGCCGATATCGCGGGCCCTTCACCCCCCTGGACCGGGAAATCGTTGACAGACAAATCGAGGAACTTGTCGAGGATGTCCAGAAAGGGGTCCTCGAGCCCGCGGCCCTTCTCAGCACCTACAGCAAGGTGGCGTTAAAAGCCCACGAGAAGACCAATTGTGTTACCGAGGTTATGATCTCGGAGGCCGAGGGCTGGATACGGGATGGCTCGATTAACTTCAAAGGGCCCCTAGCTGGGATCCCCGTAAGCCTGAAGGACACTCTCAATGTCGGCGGCTTCGACTCCACCGTTGGGTTCAGTAGTTTTGTTGGTAAGACATATTCTGAGGACGGAGCTACGGTCCGACTTCTCAAGGATGCGGGAGCTATCCCCTACGTGAAGACAAACCTCCCTACCACGCTACTTAGCTTCGAGTCTACTAACGATGTATGGGGTCGGTGCACGAACCCCCACAACAACAAATATTCCCCGGGCGGTTCAACCGGCGGTGAGGCGGCCCTTCTCGCTCTAGGTGGCCGAATAGGAATCGGAAGCGATGTGGCTGGGAGCGTTCGGGCACCGGCTCACTTCTCTGGCATCTACTCACTCCGGTGTTCAACCGGCCGATGGCCGAAAGCCGGCTTTGCGACTAGCATGCCGGGCCAAGAAGGTATCCCAAGTGTATATAGCCCGATGACCCGCACCCTAAACGACTTAACATACTTCACACGAGCTATCATCGGCATGCAGCCGTGGAGATACGATTACTCGGTTCACCGTCTTGCTTGGCGCCCTTCCATTGAGAAAGAGTACGCGACGAAGAGCAAGCTTCGCGTCGGGATCTTGCGGACGGATGGCGTCGTAGACCCGAGTCCAGCGTGTCGCCGGGCCCTTGAGGAGACGGAAACGGCCTTGAGGGTCGCTGGTCACGAAATCGTGGAGATCGATCCCCCTTCACCTTACGAAGCGCTGTACCTTGGCGCGCACCTGCTGAACGCCGACGGCTGTCAGATGTTCAAATCTTTCATGCGTTTCGGCGAATGGAATGACCCCGGAGCCGACCAGATGGATTGGCTCATGAGACTTTCGCGCCCGCTCAAGTACATATACTACCTCTGGGTGAAGTACGTTCGGAGGGATGACGTATGGGCCGGACTCATCAAAGACTGGCACCAGAAAAGCGCCTACGAGAACTGGAAACTCGTCTCCAAGCGTGAGGCGTATCGGGGTAGATGGTTCGAGTGGTGGAATCAGGTCGATATCGACTTCATCCTCTCCCCTACGAACGCTACTCCCGCCGTCCCTCACGATGGAATGAAGGATGCAGTCAGCAGTTGCGGTTATACGTTTCTTTTCAATGTGGTACGTTCCTGTGTCTACCCCTAATTATGCTCTGCATGTGACGTGTCGTGCCTGTACTGTTGCTTACTATCTATCGCAGCTTGATTACACTGCTGGTTGTATTCCTATTACTCATGTTAACAAAGACGTCGACAACCTGCCACCCGGATTCAACATCCGCAAACTGAACGGAGTCGCACAGGGCGCTTACAAGCTATACGACGCCAAAGCCATGCACGGCCTTCCGGTGGGCATCCAGGTCGTGGGGCGCAGGCTTGAAGAGGAGAAGGTGTTGGCGATTATGAAGAGGGTAGAAGACGCACTAGGCGACGAGAAGTATAAGCAGCTCGAGATTGACTAGACAGGACCGTGTATCTCCCAATACTGCGTACGCTACGCCGTGTCGCTGTAGGTTAATAATAGTCTCTCTTATAAGGAAACTTGCGGATGGAAAAACCACGGAAGTTGGATAGTTACTCACGAGCGGCTTAGGGCCCCCGCCCTAACACTTGTCCTTCATCAATAAGTCAAATCATCTTCTACCTTAGTCCCGTAGTCCCGTCAGCCTAAAGACCATCCCTCATGTCTCGTAGTTACTAGAATAGTAAAGACACTGCTCGTGCTGGAACTCTCGTCGCAATGACCCAAAGATACCATGTTCCCAGCGTAACCAAGGCGGCAACCACCGGGAGTACGACGCAATGCCAGATATACGAGCTCATCCTCGGGTCATCTCCGTTCGCTCGTTCCTATCCGAAAATGCTCATTGAGAAGAGAGTCTGGGATGTCTTGGGTGGTAATCACTTCGGTACGCTGTTTAGTGGGATGTCTTATCTCCTATTGATACGGTATAATGCGATGAATGAATGATACGCCGCGACGAATGCTACGGGTAGGGCCTTCACCGTCAATTGAACGACGAATCTCACCAATTCACTGTCCTGCCGCCGCCCGTATTGTGCTACTTCGAGGCCGTTGTGAGTGATTTCTAGGTGTGTCTGTGACCTACTTTGTTCCCTCCTCGATTAAGAATTGGCCAGATCGCTTTACTTACGAGACAAGTGTAGGTACAACTGTGATACTTGATTACTAGCTGAGAGGCAAGGCATACGCCATTGACAGCTGTGACACATTTTCGGGTAGGCTCGTAACTCCACAAGACGTTCTTTGATCCTAACCCCAACATCCCTAAGACTATATGATGCACCCGGATCCATGTTAGCCGCAAATTTGTACTCATCATTCACCAGTCGAATATCAATAGGCCAGCTTGAGAGCCGTCAGCGTGTTCCATATCCTGCATATTCCGCCCATACGCCTAGAGCCCGTTCCGTTGATCCCACATTTCACTCAATAGAGACGATGAGGGTAGGGACGAATCTCTCCTTTCTATAGCGTATTATTGATCTTCGCTCCATCGACCATCTATTGGGCGAGGTGGTAAATCTTAATTCTCACAAGTTGGTCTAACGTGTCCCCTTCGATACCCCAGCTGTACATAACGGCACGAGTGGTCAGATTTCGAGCAGAGAAGGCCAGGGACAAGCCCAGGTCCCCTCGCCACCGCACCACCAATCGGTAACTACGTACCGCAAACTAGCAGTTGTATCGAAAACAATTAATGCGGAACCAACCCAGTCTGGGGGGGGGGGGGGAGAGGGCAGGATGAATAAGCCCACTTTTGAATAACTACACAATTAGTATTACGATTAACCTTTCTAGCAACCTTACCGTAGATTTTAAACTCTCGGTCAACATCTAGAAGATAACCCTGGAGAAGGTTAACTGTGCTGGAATCGAAAGCTTTGTTGTCAGATTAGTCAGTCCTGCCGCTAAGCCTATAGTTTACTCGGTTGACGACCGGTTTGTGAATTCAATGACAATGCCTCTCACACTGATGTGGCCCTGCCTTCCATGCGCGTATTAGTTTGATATAGATGCTCCGAGGTAGTGAGTGGGATAACTCAACGCGCGGCCATGAGCTACGCTAAGTCAGTCTTGCCAACCTTCGACAGGCTATAATATAATTAGCATGCTCCTGCGCATCTAGTTTAGCCGGCTTCCTATTGTTAGCTAGGTAAGAAGCTCTTAGTATTCATACATACTCTTGCTCTTGGCATGCGCAGAGGTCTATAATATCTATGCCCTTGCCTCATACGGCATCATCTAAACGTAGCTAGTCCATTCCGATGATTCGAGTAACTGGGGTCGCCTCTACGCTTTGCCTTTTGCAATAACCGTTAGGGTGGGAATGAGCAGAATTGCAGAATGGCAACTTGAATAGCGGCGCAAGCCCGTGATCTGGTCGTTCTGCGCCCTTCTAGAGACTCGTTTGCGTGACACTGTGGGATGAAAGGCTCCACGCGGTCTTCTCCTCGTTTACAGAATACGGTCGACAGAAATCAGCACGCCCCCTAGCCTATTTAGATTGAAACCTCGTGAGTATCACGATACCTTATCACTTATACGAAGAGCTAGAAGGATCTATATCGCGTGACTGCCTGGTTCATATTGTGTTGTATAGTGTGGCTTGAGCGAGCTGTTCCTTATAACAATAATACGTCTGTTACCTATAAGACATCTGCCTAGGCATGAAACCATTATTAAACGCTAGCTTTATTCAGTTGATCTCTCTATAGAACTTTAGCTATGATTCGCATTACTTATCATACCCAACTCTATCGAGCCATACACTGTTAGCTCCACTTGCGGTTAATGTTAGGCTCTGCAAGTGCGTAGTAGTTTCAAAGTCGAGTTCTGAGTAGCCCAATAGGCAGCTATCCCTAATAATATGATACATTGGATGACTGGATACCATAAATCGTACCAACCCAACGCAACAAGGCATTGTACCCGTTGGCCAGTTCACAAGTTAAAAGATAAATCATCAAATGTCAGTGTTACCAATTAGCAACTACTAGCAGTAAATTCCCGCTTAGTGTAGTATTATTAGCCTGGTAACCTAATGCTCACAATGTATTTATTTAATTTCATGAGACATTGTTAATGAAATAATCTTATCTGCCAAGGCACTTTCAAAGTCTTTGATTGAAAAATGGACTACCTTTCCAGTTCCCTTGTGGCATGGTGCCGTAATCCTACTCCATAGCGATATTCTAGAGTGAAGGAAATCGTCCTCGCCAATAACTGTCACAAATCATTGTATTATCGCTACTAACGCGGCCAACGTAGCTATGAAATACATTAATTGCCACGCCTGAAATGGAGTAGTAGCCAGCAGTCTACTTTTTTGCTATACAGCCTGAGGAGAGCTTTATTGCCCGATATCGCCACTATAGCCAAAATCCATAGCCGTAGTCTACACACTTCTTGCACCTAACTACCATGCTTCCTACCCCTCCTGTTTAGTTTTCCAGCCACACTCCAAGGTCTCATTTTATCAATAGTTCTTATGCGTTATGCATATTGTGACTCCATGTACGCCAATGAGCCCTGCATGGCGTGCCCGATGGCCTGATATACGTCGTTTTTGAACTCCCATTCAGCGGTATAAGGGACATTGAGCATACTATAGAAGTATACACTTATGAGAAGTTGCATAATATAATATGACACGACTTGACTACATAGTCTATCCACGCTACGATTTCCGCCACGATTAAATAATCATATGTCCGGCTTAACATCTGATCCAGTGAGGTGTGGGTGGGTGAAATAATGATACGAGGAAGGAAATAGAAAAGCCGAGATCCTTATTAAGCGAACTCCAGCAATACGAGGTCGGTAGGCGGTCAAGTCACAGGCTAACGCTACAAAGGGAACGGATGGCGTCAGCAACGGTCTAAAAGCCAGAGCCTAGGCCACCGCTCAACCATCATGGGACGACGAAGGAAGGATAGGCATAACGTCGGGATCATTGGCAATTATTCTACTATCTGCAAGACCGGAGCACACACCGTTTTAGAATTGGCGCACGCCGAGCCATCGGAAAGCTGATCGCACGTGTAGACAGTAAAGGTAAAGATGCTCATAATCATCAAGCTCTAACTACCTCGCTTCATGGTAAAATACGAAAACGCAACTTCTAAGCGGGCTTATTCCCGCCCCTACGCGCTTCGATGGGGGGCTTTATTAAACTGTATCGGGTGTGCTGCTAGTTATGGTAAACTTGACGAGAGCTCCAACTTCTTCCTAGCTCCTCAACGCTTATTGGAACATTCGATCGATCCCTATTATCATGATACGAAGAAGAGCACCGTTCCTCCTTGCGGTTGTGCTTTTCTGTTCTCTAGCATTCGGTAAACCAACTAATGAATATGTGATCCACGAGAAGAGAAACGGCGTCCCGGAGCACTGGGCGAAAATCTCAGAGACGAGCGGTGACTCGCCTATACACCTTCGCTTTGCCTTAAAGCAGAGGAACCTTGAGCGCGCTGAGGAGTACATGCGCGAGGTGTCTCACCCCGAATCCAAAAAATTTGCCCGGTTCTGGACACCTCAAGAAGTAATCAGCACGTTCGCCCCGTCGAAGGAGGCAGTATCAGACACCGTGCAATGGCTGCTTCAGATGGGCGTACCGCCGAAGCATATCGCCCCAAGTGCTGGCCGAAATTGGATCAAGGTCGAAAGCACTGTCGCCGAAGCCGAGAAGCTCCTCGATACAAAATACAGCGTCTTCCAGGACGATGAGGGGGCTACCCTGATGGCTTGCGAGTCCTACGCCATTCCGGCTAGTATCCAACAGCACATTGACTTCGTCTCACCAACTATCCAGTTCGACCCAAGAATCGGCACCGCTGCTGGGAGAGCTATGAAGAGAGAGACGATGGGGCCTAAGTTTAGGACCGTTGATGTTGACCCAGAGCCATTTTCGTTGGATAATTGCAGCCAATTGACAACGCCCGCCTGCCTCCGAGCCATGTAAGTCGATACTTTTCAGTAAGGCGAATCTCCACCAGCCCCTGCCGACAACTAATATTACATTAGCTACGAGGTTCCCGGGACAGGCGAAGCAGTCGCGGGAAACAGCTACGGTGTTGTGGAATTTGCACCACAGAGCTATAATCAAGTCGACTTGAATGGCTTTTTCAGCGTGTACACTAGTAATGTACCAAACGATACAGCCCCGATATTCACTGGGGTTGATGGCGGCTACCTCAGCGATGACACTGGTTCCGGAACAAGAGGGGAATCAAATCTCGACCTATGCTATGCCATGTCCCTTGTTCACCCCCAGAACGTGACCCTCTACCAGGTGGGAGACGGCATGTTCTCGAATCCAGCAACAAACAACAACTTCTTGGACGCTATTGATGGGTCGTATTGTGTTTTCGAAGGTGGAGATGATCCCGATTGGGACGCCATCTATCCTCACGATGCGTCGATACCTAATGCATATACCGGGGAGCCTATGTGCGGGACGTACAACGCCACCAACGTAATATCCGTGTCATATGGACGCAACGAAGGCGATAGACCAGCTAGTTACACGGCTCGAGAGTGCATGGAATACATGAAGCTCGGACTTATGGGCGTCACATTGCTGTTTTCCTCCGGGGATACTGGGGTTGCTGGACTTTCCGGCCGGTGCCTGATGGACAATGGCGTGCCTACACCAGTACGTTCCCTGGAGTCTTTTATTTCCCCTTTCAATATGCCTGAGAGCTATAAATTGCTTCAAAAGGCATTTTTGGCTCTTGCTGCTCCTGCTGCTCCTGCAAGCTCCCGAAACCCCGAGTAATTTTTACCATAAGTGGACATTATTGACTCCAGTGTTATAACAGGTTGGCGCATCCTACGGAAGATTCAATCCTCGTGAGTTCATTTCAGTCCACCCCGATACTTGTTCTATTGCTTTCCGGGTTCGTAGCACGAGCTAATGTGGTGTAAACTTACAGTGTTCCCAGCGTCGTGCCCGTGGATTACCTCCGTTGGTGGATCAGCTCTACCGGCCAATGGTACTGTGGGTGACAGTCAGGTAGTAGCATACAAATTCGCTCCAGGAGGTGGCTTCAGTAACGTATTCCCGCTCCCCGATTATCAAGCATCGGCGATTGCTTCGTACTACGCTACGCATGATCCGGATTACAATATATCACGTTACAATAACAGCCAAGCGGCTCGTGGGTTTCCTGACGTGGCATTATCATCACAGGATTTCATTACTGGTATCGATGGAGGATTCCAGGCGTTCACAGGCACATCGGCTGCAGCTCCTATGTTTGGGGCCATGATTACACTAATTAATGGCGATCGTATCAAGGCCGGTAAGGGGCCTGTAGGTTTCCTAAACCAAGTCCTGTACGCACACCCCGAGATATTCGACGATATCATAGAGGGGCATCAGAGTGGCTGTGGCACCGAGGGTTTCCAAGCTGTTAAAGGCTGGGATCCGGCAAGCGGTCTCGGCTCCCCAAATTTCACCAGGCTGAAAGAGGTGCTGTTCGGGTTGCCTTAGTATGGCCGGAGATTCCTGTTAATAGAGAGCGAAATATAAAAATAACTTGATGATAAATTGATTGAATTCTGCAAAGGAAAATAGGCGTAGAATCCCACATGCTAGCTCCCCCCCCCCTCTAAACCTCTATGCTGGCCCGCAGCATGTATAAGACCATT
This sequence comes from Nemania abortiva, assembly GCA_022578505.1. NCBI lineage: Eukaryota > Fungi > Ascomycota > Sordariomycetes > Xylariales > Xylariaceae > Nemania > Nemania abortiva. The sequence goes on along the minus strand of MU392808.1, from coordinate 6,718 downwards.
TGGTACTATACTCTGGCCCTATAGGCTTCATTACAAGACCAAAAGAACCTTCGTTTATATCTCAGCGCTAGCAAGTCTTTAAACTTTTATCGGCTGGGTTATAGATCTGCCACGATACTTTCTGGGGACTCTCCTCCTTTTTCTTTCCATTTACCAACTGTGCGACGATGTCAGGAGTGCCTGTGCATTCCACATCTCCAGAAGTCCGGACATAGTCGCCGGTCGAATGATGGTCAATGGAGTCGCGAATAAGATCCGCAGTATCCCCATAGGACATGACTATTGGGCCGTCTCCACTTGCCTTGACGCCAAAGGCACAGGTACCGCTGCCTCCGAAGGCCCAGTAGTGCGAGTCGTCGTTGTTGGCGGTTTGGTCACCCCCACCCCTCACCAAAAAAGACGTAGCGCCTGTTCTCCCGTCGTTGAAATGTTGAAACATGTCTTCACAGTCCTTCTTGAGAGGTAACACCGATGATTTTTCGACGTTGAATGTTGAGTCGCCGCAATTATTGGCCTGGTACTGGCCTACCGTACCGAGGGCCCAGGCTGTTTTCCCGGCGGCTCGGGCAAGAGGCAGGTCCTGGACAACGAAGCCAAGGGCTATAGTAGTAAAATATGAAGTAATGCGCATTTTGTCAACCACCCGGGGAAAAATGAAATGGACTATGTGTTTTGTTCAATGTGTCTGCTTCGTGTGTTCTGTGCGATTTGCGTATAAAAGGGGTTCACTTAGGCAAGTCAGGCGGGATACTTATATGTGGAGGATAGGAAAATGTACTCAAACCTCCTTTCCCGCGAGATTTGAGCAGTTCCAAAGAGATGGCTAGAACGCATGATAATTGGCAACAATCGTTTGTATGCTTCAGAACATTTTAGTGGCTAACTAATAACTATTGCACCAGAGCGAATGTTTTCCTAAGAGCGTTCAGTTTCTAAAACAAACCAATGCTGATTTACTCGCGTGGACTAATCGTCTCCAGGCTTTCCGGGAGGGGTCCTGGCCCTCCAGCCTGGGTCTTTAATTAAAGAATGGACATAGCAAATCCAGAAACAAGGATTGTACTTGCGAATAGGTGGGGTTGGCCACAAAATAGAAGTAGCTCGCATTACTGTAATTTATACTTAAAACAATTCTCGTTTGTTACACCATACATCCATTATTTTCAGCCTTTAAAAAACTGCTAAGCTAGCCGATTATGTAAATTTAAAACCCCCCTTTGAAACGCTTTTACACTTAGATTGTATATAAAACACGTCAAGCAACAACAACCAGCAGTTTAAGCAATTTCTTGAGGGACTTGGGTGCAGGTGGGTGTAAGTAGGTCAGGTTTTCAAAATTGAACTACTAAGATTCTAAGTAATAATCGTTCCTTGGCATGCAAATAACCTACCAATCCAACAGAGCAGAAATACACAAACTTTGGTGTAAATTGTATGGTAGCCTAAGTACTAAAGTTTCTCGATTTGCTACGTCATTTCGATAATTAAAGACCTAGGCTGGAGGCCAAGACCCCTCCCGGAAAGCCTGGAGGCGATTAGTCCACGCGGGTAACGGGTTCTTCGTCTGCTTTAGGGGCGTGATATAGCTTGATGACTTGAAATGAGTGGTTACTATGAGGCTATTCTAGGACTTGTTTGTTATACATTTTGAATACGAGGCTTGAAACAGTCGTAACAACTCTGTAGGGGTCTCAAAGACTCCTATGAACCTGCCGTAGCCAATCATCCACATACTAAGGCGTCGTACATCTAGAGTATTGGCAGTCTTGGCCGCGTGACACTCCGGAAGTTTGCGGGGATGCAAGAGTAAAATGACGGAGAAACGAGAGACCTTCTTCATACGCCCTTCCTGGGCCTGGGAATAATGAGGATTGGTAAAAGGGAGAGGATCAACCCAATTAATTAACCCTGCGCCAGGAGGGAAGGGACCGTAATTGTGACTTAAATTGTCACACGGCTAGAAGCCATAGTTCTAGGCAGACCCTCTGCTGGGAGGAAACTAGCTGACAAGACCTTCCGGACCAAGAGGGAGGCGTCACAATATGGGAACCCTGACCTCGGGGAAGGACACTAGAAGCTTCATGCCGAGCCTTTTGGCTGGAACATACTGAATATACCAAGCCTATTGGCTGGAGACTGGCAAGCCGGTCAGCTGAGGGTTTCAGGAAGGCAATAAAAGGTCATCCCTTGACTAGTAAGCCCTTGTCACAGTAACCAACGACCACCTACCTCTCACCTGCCAGTGACCTAATTGCGACCTCGCTTCACTCCGAGATATGAGCCTACCTAGACCTGCCATCTCTCCCGGCTGGACCTTGTCTCCTGCCACCTTCATCTGGTTTAGTGCGCCCCATTTTCTACCTATCTCAGTAACTAATGCTGCTTAGTATAATATAAATATCATTGCAAGATTACAAATTACTTAAATATGTGATAACAGCTACTTAAACTATATATATGTGCTGTATAAACGTAGATTTATGTTAATAAGTTAACCCCAATGTAAACATGTTGCAATTAAACAGTCCTGATTGATCTAAGTGAGTTAGCAAGTGTAGATTTACCTCTGCTATTACCCCTACAGATCGTCAAGTAGAAGGGGACGAGACCTTATAGGTCGATCTTCAGCAAGGGATTAGCACAGCATGGAGATGGACACGGTCCTTATAGGGTGTCTGGCTGTATGTGGTGTAGAAAAGTTTCTCATCCAATCAAATTTGCGAACACAAGAATTATAGATGTTGAATCACGTCGACTGGCGAATGGAATCATACGTACTTTAATGTAGCCTATATTTGGTGCCCTCTCTGATGGTCGGTTCTTCGCAACATCTGCGTAGTCGCCTAGATTGCCCTCAAAGATGCTCAGCCCGAAAACGTTACACAAAACACCCATTCTAGTCTCAACGGCCTTAAAGCCGCCATGTCGATGCTTGTGCATTCGGCCATTCAATTCCCGAAGAAAAAGCTGCCCAGCCCCCAGGTCCGCTGATGTCCATTCCAATCTACACAACTCCTTCGTCTGCATACTGACGCGAGTTGCAGGCTTGATACCAATCTCTGTCCCATGCGAGTCACGCCCCCAACACGGCCCCCGAGTGATCGCTCCCATTCTTCTGGATCTCTCACTCTCTGTTAGAGAACACAAGGACTATCACAGGGCATATAGACAAAGGAGGTTGTTCCTGTATATAGTTAGATGACTCCAAGGAAGGTAGTTTAGGGAGCCTTTGCGCAACAACAATAGTCATCACCTACCCCTAGCTTGCGGTTCCTGACACTCTCATGGTAGTGCAGATGGCTGTAGTCCGAGAGATTTTGAGGCCTCAGGGGCCCAGGGCGCGCATAGCTCTGGCTATCTGTTTGTGTTAGTAAGCCTCGAGCTACACGGATCACAGCACTCGCTTCTGCACCTTGTCAGGCTGGTTGTGCCATCTCCCGTTCCCAGGGTCTCCCGTGTCAGCCTAATTCGTCGCTTGCGGAAGCTCCGGTCGTTCCAGGGACTTAGCAAGTGCGCGGCAGCCCCAATATATATATATATATATATATATATATCAATTAAAAAAAAAAACCCTGCATCGAGTACCATATATTAGACAGAATCCTGATTGTCACATGTAGTAGCAGGGCAGATGGAGCTACTTACAAAAACATCAGTTCTATGAGGAGCATCTCATGTTAGCGCACAGGCGTGCCAAGTCAGCAAGAACAAATCAAAAGGAGAGACAAGAGTTTACTGACGTTTTGTTCCCTGGAAACAATCGTTAGCAATGCGTAAATAGTGTTTGAAAGCTGACTTACCCTTCTCCCTCGTTTTGGGCCTGTCCTTCTCCCTCGTTTCGGGCCTGTCGCAGATTGTTAATGTTAGCGGAAAGGAATCGCGGTCAGATTACGTTACCTGCGCCAAAAGCGTCTGTTGTCAAGTTAGTCCAAGATCTACTTGGCGTGAACAATATATATCAGTGAACATACCTCCATTTCGGTCTCAATGGTCTATAAGACGATACCGATCAACAAATGCTAAGCTATCAGTGTTTCACTGCAAACTGACCCCTTTCGCCTCCCATTCCTTGAAAACTATGTCAGCTGCGTCTGTAAGCAAAGGTAGCGTCGGTCACTAACGGCAACTCGTCTCTCCCACAGCTATGTGCATGTGTCACGACATGGAACTGCACACCATACCGTAACACCACAAAAGGTAGAACGTTGTCAAGTCGAGCACTTGACTGCCTGCAGTTAGCTATACGTGTACTGGACCTGTGACAGCATGTAAGCAGAGCAAGCAAGCAGACGGCCTGAGAAAGGTTCTTACGAGTACTGATTCTGTGTGCGTCTATACCCATTGTCAATTGCGATGGGTGGAGGGATTGTAGTGTTACTTACGCTGATTGCTATCTCTGCTTGCTATAGGTAGATGTCAGCGCGTGCCTCTCGAAAATGTGAACGGAACCACTTACTCGCTTGGCCTCTATCTCTTCCTATTCATAACATAAGACTTAGCATCTTAGAGTAGCCTCCAAGCCAAATAAGAAAGCATGTTCAACTTACTCGGAGCTTGGTTTGGTGGTGCTATCCAAGATATTTGTCAGCTTTGGGGCATCTAAGATGACGATCATCCAGAGCTGTGTACTAACTAGGAGCCTCTCTTCTGCGAACTGAAACGAATGTTAGTATGTGATATATGAACATAAAGTGATGGTGTGAACATACCGCTCTGGTGCCCGGCGAGGACTTTTGGACGTAATCACACAATTAGTCTGATTCACCTAAACCACAGCACAAGTGAAGGCATTTTACCCACCTTGACTTCCTCGACCTGCAAATACGTATGGATCAGCAAGATGTTGCATGATATAAAGCACAAGAGATGATATTGCGTCTTGCTTCCAGGTTTGCAACTTAGTTAGCGGACGTCTTGATAGTGCTGACTTACTTCTAAAGTCAAGCACCCGGGGGCAGTTGCGACTACGTCTGTTAATACCTATATAGCCAAGAATGAATGTACTCAACCCGATCGTGAACGAGTATGGAAAGGGTGAAAGTAAAATGTGGAAATTCATAAACTTACACTGTGTCGCGGGCTTCTAGGTACGAATGGCAATGTATAGGTAGGTCCTGAATACTTGTTGATGCACGGGGAGCCCTAACTATTACTTCCAATAGCTGGATACCCATATACAAACAACGTCTTTGTTCTGTACCTCGGAGGTGGAGGGATGTGGTCGTAGGTAGTCAAGATCGTGACACACCGAATGACGCGAACTATTGACAGGGTAACACCAACTATCAGTACGAGTTAGGATCGTATGGGAAAGTATTGGAAAGTATTGGGATCACCGTAATCGAGTGCCTGGGAATGCTTACTCGCCTCTTTCTGGCCTAGTATGTCGTCCGTCAGCCCATGCATTCAGTATGAAACGTCATGAAGGAAAAGGGCCCAAGGAGCGTTTAGGCTTACCATCTCGTTGGGCTAATAAACAGGTCAGTTCGCTCGAATCGCACGTCAACGATGGATACTGCCATACGGTCTTAGAACAAAGAGACTGTTCGTGTATATGGTAGGTAGTACGTAGGAAGGCGTTTTAGAAGACCCTTGCGCAACAACGTATACTATTACCTACTCGTAAGTATAGGGCTTGTGACAGATACCAGATCGGCAGGCTTGGAGACGGGGAAACGTACAATTGATTGGTTTCTGCTCAAAGAGTGTCAGCATTTCCTCAAGTCGACGTATGGTACAGCGAGAGGCATGGGCAGAGCAGTGCGACAGTGCCGGATGCCGGTTTGCTTCGAAGAACATATGAATGGGAGGGATAGCTTACGGGAGCTTTTTCTCTGTCTGGCATGTAGAATGTTAGCCGACGCAACTCACTCGTCGCATGGGATACAACAAGACGAAACAACGTGAACAGGGGAAATAGCAAGATGATTCGATGGATCATGGGGTTGGGAAATAACAATATGATGATGCATTTAATCGTCAACGTACACGGGGAATGAGAGGGTGAAGAAGAAGAAGAGAAGAAGAGAGGACACGAGTCCGCGAGCAGCGGTGATATATTGATCTACCTAGGTAGATGGCCTATGTAGTTTCCTTGCTAACTCCAGTCTCCTTCTACGTCCTTGACATTGTGTGCCGGTCGCTACCGTCCAACCTCCTTGCCAATGACAACAGTGGATAGTATATAATCGTAATCCTACTACTTGACTGTGTAGCTGGTTGTTTATGGGAAGGGAGAGTATGATTCTAGAAGCCAGCCCCTTCCCAAGGTAAATCTTGGAGTGGTAGGCACACTGCATGATAGGTAAGGGCTTCATGGTGTGTAGCTCTTTCATACTTAGCTAGCGCAAGGTCTTTGTCACTCTATGGCCGGAGGTTTTTTTGGTACTAAGGTACGAAGTACTTAAAAAATTTAACGTTATAGTGTAAAAATAAGGTTGTAAAAGAAGTATTAAAAAAAATAAACAGTTTAAAATAAAATATTTATATAGCTAAAGGTTTTTTAGTATTAAAGTATAAAATAAAATAAAACTTAATATTATTTTTATAAAATAAATAAAATTTTTAAAAAAAGTTAAAAAAAAGTAAACTTAAATAAATTAATTATATATTTAATTTATTATAATTTTATTAATTAGTTTAATTTAATTATAATTTATTTTTAATAATATAAAAAAAATTAACTAATTTTTTTTTTTTTTTTTTTTTTTTTTTAGTT